>CAMPDV010006488.1:0-18191 GCA_946699065.1 Loxodes magnus
AGAAGTAAAGTAAGAAAAGAAGATAGAGTTTCAGTTTTAAAGAGTATGCTTTGAGAAGTAATAAGTATTTATAAAAGCGAAGAAGTAAAGTAAGAAAAGAAGATAGAGTTTCAGTTTTAAAGAGTATGCTTTGAGAAGTAATAAGTATTTATAAAAGCGAAGAAGTAAAGTAAGAAAAGAAGATAGAGTTTCAGTTTTAAAGAGTATGCTTTGACAAGTAGTATTTATAAAAGCGAAGAAGTAAAGTAAGAAAAGAAGATAGAGTTTCAGTTTTAAAAAGTATGCTTTGACAAGTAATAAGTATTTATAAAAGCGAAGAAGTAAAGTAAGAAAAGAAGATAGAGTTTCAGTTTTAAATAGTATGCTTTGACAAGTAATAAGTATTTATAAAAGCGAAGAAGTAAAGTAAGAAAAGAAGATAGAGTTTCAGTTTTAAAGAGTATGCTTTGACAAGTAATAAGTATTTATAAAAGCGAAGAAGTAAAGTAAGAAAAGAAGATAGAGTTTCAGTTTTAAAGAGTATGCTTTGACAAGTAATAAGTATTTATAAAAGCGAAGAAGTAAAGTAAGAAAAGAAGATAGAGTTTCAGTTTTAAAGAGTATGCTTTGACAAGTAGTATTTATAAAAGCGAAGAAGTAAAAGTAAGAAAAGAAGATAGAGTTTCAGTTTTAAATAGTATGCTTTGACAAGTAATAAGTATTTATAAAAGCGAAGAAGTAAAGTAAGAAAAGAAGATGTAGTTTCAGTTTTAAATAGTATGCTTTGAGAAGTAATAAGTATTTATAAAAGCGAAGAAGTAAAGTAAGAAAAGAAGATAGAGTTTCAGTTTTAAAGAGTATGCTTTGACAAGTAGTATTTATAAAAGCGAAGAAGTAAAGTAAGAAAAGAAGATAGAGTTTCAGTTTTAAAGAGTATGCTTTGAGAAGTAATAAGTATTTATAAAAGCGAAGAAGTAAAGTAAGAAAAGAAGATAGAGTTTCAGTTTTAAAGAGTATGCTTTGAGAAGTAGTATTTATAAAAGCGAAGAAGTAAAGTAAGAAAAGAAGATAGAGTTTCAGTTTTAAAGAGTATGCTTTGACAAGTAATAAGTATTTATAAAAGCGAAGAAGTAAAGTAAGAAAAGAAGATAGAGTTTCAGTTTTAAAGAGTATGCTTTGACAAGTAATAAGTATTTATAAAAGCGAAGAAGTAAAGTAAGAAAAGAAGATAGAGTTTCAGTTTTAAAGAGTATGCTTTGAGAAGTAATAAGTATTTATAAAAGCGAAGAAGTAAAGTAAGAAAAGAAGATAGAGTTTCAGTTTTAAAGAGTATGCTTTGACAAGTAGTATTTATAAAAGCGAAGAAGTAAAGTAAGAAAAGAAGATAGAGTTTCAGTTTTAAAGAGTATGCTTTGACAAGTAGTATTTATAAAAGCGAAGAAGTAAAGTAAGAAAAGAAGATAGAGTTTCAGTTTTAAAGAGTATGCTTTGACAAGTAATAAGTATTTATAAAAGCGAAGAAGTAAAGTAAGAAAAGAAGATAGAGTTTCAGTTTTAAAGAGTATGCTTTGACAAGTAATAAGTATTTATAAAAGCGAAGAAGTAAAGTAAGAAAAGAAGATAGAGTTTCAGTTTTAAAGAGTATGCTTTGACAAGTAATAAGTATTTATAAAAGCGAAGAAGTAAAGTAAGAAAAGAAGAATAGAGTTTCAGTTTTAAAGAGTATGCTTTGACAAGTAGTATTTATAAAAGCGAAGAAGTAAAGTAAGAAAAGAAGATAGAGTTTCAGTTTTAAAGAGTATGCTTTGAGAAGTAGTATTTATAAAAGCGAAGAAGTAAAGTAAGAAAAGAAGATAGAGTTTCAGTTTTAAATAGTATGCTTTGACAAGTAATAAGTATTTATAAAAGCGAAGAAGTAAAGTAAGAAAAGAAGATGTAGTTTCAGTTTTAAATAGTATGCTTTGAGAAGTAATAAGTATTTATAAAAGCGAAGAAGTAAAGTAAGAAAAGAAGATAGAGTTTCAGTTTTAAAGAGTATGCTTTGACAAGTAGTATTTATAAAAGCGAAGAAGTAAAGTAAGAAAAGAAGATAGAGTTTCAGTTTTAAATAGTATGCTTTGACAAGTAATAAGTATTTATAAAAGCGAAGAAGTAAAGTAAGAAAAGAAGACAGAGTTTCAGTTTTAAAAAGTATGCTTTGACAAGTAATAAGTATTTATAAAAGCGAAGAAGTAAAGTAAGAAAAGAAGATGTAGTTTCAGTTTTAAATAGTATGCTTTGAGAAGTAATAAGTATTTATAAAAGCGAAGAAGTAAAGTAAGAAAAGAAGATAGAGTTTCAGTTTTAAAGAGTATGCTTTGACAAGTAGTATTTATAAAAGCGAAGAAGTAAAGTAAGAAAAGAAGATAGAGTTTCAGTTTTAAAGAGTATGCTTTGACAAGTAATAAGTATTTATAAAAGCGAAGAAGTAAAGTAAGAAAAGAAGATAGAGTTTCAGTTTTAAATAGTATGCTTTGACAAGTAATGCTTATAAAAGTGAAGAAGTAAAGTAAGAAAAGAAGATAGAGTTTCAGTTTTAAAAAGTATGCTTTGACAAGTAGTATTTATAAAAGCGAAGAAGTAAAGTAAGAAAAGAAGATAGAGTTTGAGTTTTAAAGAGTATGCTTTGACAAGTAGTATTTATAAAAGCGAAGAAGTAAAGTAAGAAAAGAAGATGTAGTTTCAGTTTTAAATAGTATGCTTTGAGAAGTAATAAGTATTTATAAAAGCGAAGAAGTAAAGTAAGAAAAGAAGATAGAGTTTCAGTTTTAAAGAGTATGCTTTGAGAAGTAATAAGTATTTATAAAAGCGAAGAAGTAAAGTAAGAAAAGAAGATAGAGTTTCAGTTTTAAAGAGTATGCTTTGACAAGTAATAAGTATTTATAAAAGCGAAGAAGTAAAGTAAGAAAAGAAGACAGAGTTTCAGTTTTAAAGAGTATGCTTTGACAAGTAATAAGTATTTATAAAAGCGAAGAAGTAAAGTAAGAAAAGAAGATAGAGTTTCAGTTTTAAATAGTATGCTTTGACAAGTAATAAGTATTTATAAAAGCGAAGAAGTAAAGTAAGAAAAGAAGATGTAGTTTCAGTTTTAAATAGTATGCTTTGAGAAGTAATAAGTATTTATAAAAGCGAAGAAGTAAAGTAAGAAAAGAAGATAGAGTTTCAGTTTTAAAGAGTATGCTTTGAGAAGTAATAAGTATTTATAAAAGCGAAGAAGTAAAGTAAGAAAAGAAGATAGAGTTTCAGTTTTAAAAAGTATGCTTTGACAAGTAGTATTTATAAAAGCGAAGAAGTAAAGTAAGAAAAGAAGATAGAGTTTGAGTTTTAAAGAGTATGCTTTGACAAGTAGTATTTATAAAAGCGAAGAAGTAAAGTAAGAAAAGAAGATGTAGTTTCAGTTTTAAATAGTATGCTTTGAGAAGTAATAAGTATTTATAAAAGCGAAGAAGTAAAGTAAGAAAAGAAGATAGAGTTTCAGTTTTAAAGAGTATGCTTTGAGAAGTAATAAGTATTTATAAAAGCGAAGAAGTAAAGTAAGAAAAGAAGATAGAGTTTCAGTTTTAAAGAGTATGCTTTGACAAGTAATAAGTATTTATAAAAGCGAAGAAGTAAAGTAAGAAAAGAAGACAGAGTTTCAGTTTTAAAGAGTATGCTTTGACAAGTAATAAGTATTTATAAAAGCGAAGAAGTAAAGTAAGAAAAGAAGATAGAGTTTCAGTTTTAAATAGTATGCTTTGACAAGTAATAAGTATTTATAAAAGCGAAGAAGTAAAGTAAGAAAAGAAGATAGAGTTTCAGTTTTAAAGAGTATGCTTTGACAAGTAATAAGTATTTATAAAAGCGAAGAAGTAAAGTAAGAAAAGAAGATAGAGTTTCAGTTTTAAATAGTATGCTTTGACAAGTAATGCTTATAAAAGCGAAGAAGTAAAGTAAGAAAAGAAGATAGAGTTTCAGTTTTAAAAAGTATGCTTTGACAAGTAGTATTTATAAAAGCGAAGAAGTAAAGTAAGAAAAGAAGATAGAGTTTGAGTTTTAAAGAGTATGCTTTGACAAGTAGTATTTATAAAAGCGAAGAAGTAAAGTAAGAAAAGAAGATAGAGTTTCAGTTTTAAAGAGTATGCTTTGACAAGTAATAAGTATTTATAAAAGCGAAGAAGTAAAGTAAGAAAAGAAGATAGAGTTTCAGTTTTAAAGAGTATGCTTTGACTAGTAGTATTTATAAAAGTGAAGAAGTAAAGTAAGAAAAGAAGATAGAGTTTCAGTTTTAAAGAGTATGCTTTGACTAGTAGTATTTATAAAAGTGAAGAAGTAAAGTAAGAAAAGAAGATAGAGTTTCAGTTTTAAAGAGTATGCTTTGAGAAGTAGTATTTATAAAAGCGAAGAAGTAAAGTAAGAAAAGAAGATAGAGTTTCAGTTTTAAAGAGTATGCTTTGACTAGTAGTATTTATAAAAGTGAAGAAGTAAAGTAAGAAAAGAAGATAGAGTTTCAGTTTTAAAGAGTATGCTTTGACAAGTAATAAGTATTTATAAAAGCGAAGAAGTAAAGTAAGAAAAGAAGATAGAGTTTCAGTTTTAAAAAGTATGCTTTGACAAGTAATAAGTATTTATAAAAGCGAAGAAGTAAAGTAAGAAAAGAAGATAGAGTTTCAGTTTTAAATAGTATGCTTTGACAAGTAATAAGTATTTATAAAAGCGAAGAAGTAAAGTAAGAAAAGAAGATAGAGTTTCAGTTTTAAAGAGTATGCTTTGACAAGTAATAAGTATTTATAAAAGCGAAGAAGTAAAGTAAGAAAAGAAGATAGAGTTTCAGTTTTAAAGAGTATGCTTTGACTAGTAGTATTTATAAAATGAAGAAGTAAAGTAAGAAAAGAAGATAGAGTTTCAGTTTTAAATAGTATGCTTTGACAAGTAGTATTTATAAAAGCGAAGAAGTAAAGTAAGAAAAGAAGATAGAGTTTCAGTTTTAAAGAGTATGCTTTGACAAGTAGTATTTATAAAAGCGAAGAAGTAAAGTAAGAAAAGAAGATAGAGTTTCAGTTTTAAAGAGTATGCTTTGACAAGTAATAAGTATTTATAAAAGCGAAGAAGTAAAGTAAGAAAAGAAGATAGAGTTTCAGTTTTAAATAGTATGCTTTGACAAGTAATAAGTATTTATAAAAGCGAAGAAGTAAAGTAAGAAAAGAAGATGTAGTTTCAGTTTTAAATAGTATGCTTTGAGAAGTAATAAGTATTTATAAAAGCGAAGAAGTAAAGTAAGAAAAGAAGATAGAGTTTCAGTTTTAAAGAGTATGCTTTGACAAGTAATAAGTATTTATAAAAGCGAAGAAGTAAAGTAAGAAAAGAAGATAGAGTTTCAGTTTTAAAGAGTATGCTTTGACAAGTAATAAGTATTTATAAAAGCGAAGAAGTAAAGTAAGAAAAGAAGATAGAGTTTCAGTTTTAAAGAGTATGCTTTGACAAGTAATAAGTATTTATAAAAGCGAAGAAGTAAAGTAAGAAAAGAAGATAGAGTTTCAGTTTTAAAGAGTATGCTTTGACAAGTAGTATTTATAAAAGCGAAGAAGTAAAGTAAGAAAAGAAGATAGAGTTTCAGTTTTAAAGAGTATGCTTTGAGAAGTAGTATTTATAAAAGCGAAGAAGTAAAGTAAGAAAAGAAGATAGAGTTTCAGTTTTAAATAGTATGCTTTGACAAGTAATAAGTATTTATAAAAGCGAAGAAGTAAAGTAAGAAAAGAAGATGTAGTTTCAGTTTTAAATAGTATGCTTTGAGAAGTAATAAGTATTTATAAAAGCGAAGAAGTAAAGTAAGAAAAGAAGATAGAGTTTCAGTTTTAAAGAGTATGCTTTGACAAGTAGTATTTATAAAAGCGAAGAAGTAAAGTAAGAAAAGAAGATAGAGTTTCAGTTTTAAATAGTATGCTTTGACAAGTAATAAGTATTTATAAAAGCGAAGAAGTAAAGTAAGAAAAGAAGACAGAGTTTCAGTTTTAAAAAGTATGCTTTGACAAGTAATAAGTATTTATAAAAGCGAAGAAGTAAAGTAAGAAAAGAAGATGTAGTTTCCAGTTTTAAATAGTATGCTTTGACAAGTAATAAGTATTTATAAAAGCGAAGAAGTAAAGTAAGAAAAGAAGATAGAGTTTCAGTTTTAAAGAGTATGCTTTGACAAGTAATAAGTATTTATAAAAGCGAAGAAGTAAAGTAAGAAAAGAAGATAGAGTTTCAGTTTTAAATAGTATGCTTTGACAAGTAATGCTTATAAAAGTGAAGAAGTAAAGTAAGAAAAGAAGATAGAGTTTCAGTTTTAAAAAGTATGCTTTGACAAGTAGTATTTATAAAAGCGAAGAAGTAAAGTAAGAAAAGAAGATAGAGTTTGAGTTTTAAAGAGTATGCTTTGACAAGTAGTATTTATAAAAGCGAAGAAGTAAAGTAAGAAAAGAAGATGTAGTTTCAGTTTTAAATAGTATGCTTTGAGAAGTAATAAGTATTTATAAAAGCGAAGAAGTAAAGTAAGAAAAGAAGATAGAGTTTCAGTTTTAAAGAGTATGCTTTGAGAAGTAATAAGTATTTATAAAAGCGAAGAAGTAAAGTAAGAAAAGAAGATAGAGTTTCAGTTTTAAAGAGTATGCTTTGACAAGTAATAAGTATTTATAAAAGCGAAGAAGTAAAGTAAGAAAAGAAGACAGAGTTTCAGTTTTAAAGAGTATGCTTTGACAAGTAATAAGTATTTATAAAAGCGAAGAAGTAAAGTAAGAAAAGAAGATAGAGTTTCAGTTTTAAATAGTATGCTTTGACAAGTAATAAGTATTTATAAAAGCGAAGAAGTAAAGTAAGAAAAGAAGATAGAGTTTCAGTTTTAAAGAGTATGCTTTGACAAGTAATAAGTATTTATAAAAGCGAAGAAGTAAAGTAAGAAAAGAAGATAGAGTTTCAGTTTTAAATAGTATGCTTTGACAAGTAATGCTTATAAAAGCGAAGAAGTAAAGTAAGAAAAGAAGATAGAGTTTCAGTTTTAAAAAGTATGCTTTGACAAGTAGTATTTATAAAAGCGAAGAAGTAAAGTAAGAAAAGAAGATAGAGTTTGAGTTTTAAAGAGTATGCTTTGACAAGTAGTATTTATAAAAGCGAAGAAGTAAAGTAAGAAAAGAAGATAGAGTTTCAGTTTTAAATAGTATGCTTTGACAAGTAATAAGTATTTATAAAAGCGAAGAAGTAAAGTAAGAAAAGAAGATAGAGTTTCAGTTTTAAAAAGTATGCTTTGACAAGTAGTATTTATAAAAGCGAAGAAGTAAAGTAAGAAAAGAAGATAGAGTTTCAGTTTTAAAGAGTATGCTTTGAGAAGTAATAAGTATTTATAAAAGCGAAGAAGTAAAGTAAGAAAAGAAGATAGAGTTTCAGTTTTAAAGAGTATGCTTTGACTAGTAGTATTTATAAAATGAAGAAGTAAAGTAAGAAAAGAAGATAGAGTTTCAGTTTTAAATAGTATGCTTTGAGAAGTAGTATTTATAAAAGCGAAGAAGTAAAGTAAGAAAAGAAGATAGAGTTTCAGTTTTAAAGAGTATGCTTTGACTAGTAGTATTTATAAAAGTGAAGAAGTAAAGTAAGAAAAGAAGATAGAGTTTCAGTTTTAAAGAGTATGCTTTGACAAGTAATAAGTATTTATAAAAGCGAAGAAGTAAAGTAAGAAAAGAAGATAGAGTTTCAGTTTTAAAAAGTATGCTTTGACAAGTAGTATTTATAAAAGCGAAGAAGTAAAGTAAGAAAAGAAGATAGAGTTTCAGTTTTAAAGAGTATGCTTTGAGAAGTAATAAGTATTTATAAAAGCGAAGAAGTAAAGTAAGAAAAGAAGATAGAGTTTCAGTTTTAAAGAGTATGCTTTGACTAGTAGTATTTATAAAATGAAGAAGTAAAGTAAGAAAAGAAGATAGAGTTTCAGTTTTAAATAGTATGCTTTGAGAAGTAGTATTTATAAAAGCGAAGAAGTAAAGTAAGAAAAGAAGATAGAGTTTCAGTTTTAAAGAGTATGCTTTGACTAGTAGTATTTATAAAAGTGAAGAAGTAAAGTAAGAAAAGAAGATAGAGTTTCAGTTTTAAATAGTATGCTTTGACAAGTAATAAGTATTTATAAAAGCGAAGAAGTAAAGTAAGAAAAGAAGATAGAGTTTCAGTTTTAAAGAGTATGCTTTGACAAGTAATAAGTATTTATAAAAGCGAAGAAGTAAAGTAAGAAAAGAAGATAGAGTTTCAGTTTTAAAGAGTATGCTTTGACTAGTAGTATTTATAAAATGAAGAAGTAAAGTAAGAAAAGAAGATAGAGTTTCAGTTTTAAATAGTATGCTTTGACAAGTAGTATTTATAAAAGCGAAGAAGTAAAGTAAGAAAAGAAGATAGAGTTTCAGTTTTAAAGAGTATGCTTTGACAAGTAGTATTTATAAAAGCGAAGAAGTAAAGTAAGAAAAGAAGATAGAGTTTCAGTTTTAAAGAGTATGCTTTGACAAGTAATAAGTATTTATAAAAGCGAAGAAGTAAAGTAAGAAAAGAAGATAGAGTTTCAGTTTTAAATAGTATGCTTTGACAAGTAATAAGTATTTATAAAAGCGAAGAAGTAAAGTAAGAAAAGAAGATGTAGTTTCAGTTTTAAATAGTATGCTTTGAGAAGTAATAAGTATTTATAAAAGCGAAGAAGTAAAGTAAGAAAAGAAGATAGAGTTTCAGTTTTAAAGAGTATGCTTTGACAAGTAATAAGTATTTATAAAAGCGAAGAAGTAAAGTAAGAAAAGAAGATAGAGTTTCAGTTTTAAATAGTATGCTTTGAGAAGTAATAAGTATTTATAAAAGCGAAGAAGTAAAGTAAGAAAAGAAGATAGAGTTTCAGTTTTAAAGAGTATGCTTTGACAAGTAGTATTTATAAAAGCGAAGAAGTAAAGTAAGAAAAGAAGATAGAGTTTCAGTTTTAAATAGTATGCTTTGACAAGTAATAAGTATTTATAAAAGCGAAGAAGTAAAGTAAGAAAAGAAGATAGAGTTTCAGTTTTAAATAGTATGCTTTGACAAGTAATAAGTATTTATAAAAGCGAAGAAGTAAAGTAAGAAAAGAAGATAGAGTTTCAGTTTTAAAGAGTATGCTTTGACAAGTAATAAGTATTTATAAAAGTGAAGAAGTAAAGTAAGAAAAGAAGATAGAGTTTCAGTTTTAAAGAGTATGCTTTGAGAAGTAGTATTTATAAAAGCGAAGAAGTAAAGTAAGAAAAGAAGATAGAGTTTCAGTTTTAAAGAGTATGCTTTGACTAGTAGTATTTATAAAAGTGAAGAAGTAAAGTAAGAAAAGAAGATAGAGTTTCAGTTTTAAAGAGTATGCTTTGACAAGTAATAAGTATTTATAAAAGCGAAGAAGTAAAGTAAGAAAAGAAGATAGAGTTTCAGTTTTAAAAAGTATGCTTTGACAAGTAATAAGTATTTATAAAAGCGAAGAAGTAAAGTAAGAAAAGAAGATAGAGTTTCAGTTTTAAATAGTATGCTTTGACAAGTAATAAGTATTTATAAAAGCGAAGAAGTAAAGTAAGAAAAGAAGATAGAGTTTCAGTTTTAAAGAGTATGCTTTGACAAGTAATAAGTATTTATAAAAGCGAAGAAGTAAAGTAAGAAAAGAAGATAGAGTTTCAGTTTTAAAGAGTATGCTTTGACTAGTAGTATTTATAAAAGTGAAGAAGTAAAGTAAGAAAAGAAGATAGAGTTTCAGTTTTAAATAGTATGCTTTGACAAGTAGTATTTATAAAAGCGAAGAAGTAAAGTAAGAAAAGAAGATAGAGTTTCAGTTTTAAAGAGTATGCTTTGAGAAGTAGTATTTATAAAAGCGAAGAAGTAAAGTAAGAAAAGAAGATAGAGTTTCAGTTTTAAAGAGTATGCTTTGACAAGTAATAAGTATTTATAAAAGCGAAGAAGTAAAGTAAGAAAAGAAGACAGAGTTTCAGTTTTAAAGAGTATGCTTTGACAAGTAATAAGTATTTATAAAAGCGAAGAAGTAAAGTAAGAAAAGAAGATAGAGTTTCAGTTTTAAATAGTATGCTTTGACAAGTAATAAGTATTTATAAAAGCGAAGAAGTAAAGTAAGAAAAGAAGATAGAGTTTCAGTTTTAAAGAGTATGCTTTGACAAGTAATAAGTATTTATAAAAGCGAAGAAGTAAAGTAAGAAAAGAAGATAGAGTTTCAGTTTTAAATAGTATGCTTTGACAAGTAATGCTTATAAAAGCGAAGAAGTAAAGTAAGAAAAGAAGATAGAGTTTCAGTTTTAAATAGTATGCTTTGACAAGTAATAAGTATTTATAAAAGCGAAGAAGTAAAGTAAGAAAAGAAGATAGAGTTTCAGTTTTAAAGAGTATGCTTTGACAAGTAATAAGTATTTATAAAAGCGAAGAAGTAAAGTAAGAAAAGAAGATAGAGTTTCAGTTTTAAAGAGTATGCTTTGACAAGTAGTATTTATAAAAGCGAAGAAGTAAAGTAAGAAAAGAAGATAGAGTTTCAGTTTTAAAGAGTATGCTTTGACAAGTAGTATTTATAAAAGCGAAGAAGTAAAGTAAGAAAAGAAGATAGAGTTTCAGTTTTAAAGAGTATGCTTTGACAAGTAATAAGTATTTATAAAAGCGAAGAAGTAAAGTAAGAAAAGAAGATAGAGTTTCAGTTTTAAAGAGTATGCTTTGACAAGTAGTATTTATAAAAGCGAAGAAGTAAAGTAAGAAAAGAAGATAGAGTTTCAGTTTTAAAGAGTATGCTTTGACAAGTAATAAGTATTTATAAAAGCGAAGAAGTAAAGTAAGAAAAGAAGATAGAGTTTCAGTTTTAAAGAGTATGCTTTGACAAGTAATAAGTATTTATAAAAGCGAAGAAGTAAAGTAAGAAAAGAAGATAGAGTTTCAGTTTTAAAGAGTATGCTTTGAGAAGTAGTATTTATAAAAGCGAAGAAGTAAAGTAAGAAAAGAAGATAGAGTTTCAGTTTTAAAGAGTATGCTTTGACAAGTAGTATTTATAAAAGTGAAGAAGTAAAGTAAGAAAAGAAGATAGAGTTTCAGTTTTAAAGAGTATGCTTTGAGAAGTAATAAGTATTTATAAAAGCGAAGAAGTAAAGTAAGAAAAGAAGATAGAGTTTCAGTTTTAAAGAGTATGCTTTGAGAAGTAGTATTTATAAAAGCGAAGAAGTAAAGTAAGAAAAGAAGATAGAGTTTCAGTTTTAAAGAGTATGCTTTGACAAGTAATAAGTATTTATAAAAGCGAAGAAGTAAAGTAAGAAAAGAAGATAGAGTTTCAGTTTTAAAGAGTATGCTTTGACAAGTAATAAGTATTTATAAAAGCGAAGAAGTAAAGTAAGAAAAGAAGATAGAGTTTCAGTTTTAAAGAGTATGCTTTGACAAGTAATAAGTATTTATAAAAGCGAAGAAGTAAAGTAAGAAAAGAAGATAGAGTTTCAGTTTTAAAGAGTATGCTTTGACAAGTAATAAGTATTTATAAAAGCGAAGAAGTAAAGTAAGAAAAGAAGATAGAGTTTCAGTTTTAAAGAGTATGCTTTGACAAGTAGTATTTATAAAAGCGAAGAAGTAAAGTAAGAAAAGAAGATAGAGTTTCAGTTTTAAAGAGTATGCTTTGACAAGTAATAAGTATTTATAAAAGCGAAGAAGTAAAGTAAGAAAAGAAGATAGAGTTTCAGTTTTAAAGAGTATGCTTTGACAAGTAATAAGTATTTATAAAAGCGAAGAAGTAAAGTAAGAAAAGAAGATAGAGTTTCAGTTTTAAAGAGTATGCTTTGAGAAGTAGTATTTATAAAAGCGAAGAAGTAAAGTAAGAAAAGAAGATAGAGTTTCAGTTTTAAAGAGTATGCTTTGACAAGTAGTATTTATAAAAGTGAAGAAGTAAAGTAAGAAAAGAAGATAGAGTTTCAGTTTTAAAGAGTATGCTTTGAGAAGTAATAAGTATTTATAAAAGCGAAGAAGTAAAGTAAGAAAAGAAGATAGAGTTTCAGTTTTAAATAGTATGCTTTGACTAGTAGTATTTATAAAAGCGAAGAAGTAAAGTAAGAAAAGAAGATAGAGTTTCAGTTTTAAAGAGTATGCTTTGACAAGTAATAAGTATTTATAAAAGCGAAGAAGTAAAGTAAGAAAAGAAGATAGAGTTTCAGTTTTAAAGAGTATGCTTTGACAAGTAATAAGTATTTATAAAAGCGAAGAAGTAAAGTAAGAAAAGAAGATAGAGTTTCAGTTTTAAATAGTATGCTTTGACAAGTAATAAGTATTTATAAAAGCGAAGAAGTAAAGTAAGAAAAGAAGATAGAGTTTCAGTTTTAAAAAGTATGCTTTGACAAGTAATAAGTATTTATAAAAGCGAAGAAGTAAAGTAAGAAAAGAAGATAGAGTTTCAGTTTTAAAGAGTATGCTTTGACTAGTAGTATTTATAAAAGTGAAGAAGTAAAGTAAGAAAAGAAGATAGAGTTTCAGTTTTAAATAGTATGCTTTGACAAGTAATAAGTATTTATAAAAGCGAAGAAGTAAAGTAAGAAAAGAAGATAGAGTTTCAGTTTTAAAAAGTATGCTTTGACAAGTAATAAGTATTTATAAAAGCGAAGAAGTAAAGTAAGAAAAGAAGATAGAGTTTCAGTTTTAAATAGTATGCTTTGACAAGTAATATTTATAAAAGCGAAGAAGTAAAGTAAGAAAAGAAGATAGAGTTTCAGTTTTAAAGAGTATGCTTTGACAAGTAATAAGTATTTATAAAAGCGAAGAAGTAAAGTAAGAAAAGAAGATAGAGTTTCAGTTTTAAAAAGTATGCTTTGAGAAGTAATAAGTATTTATAAAAGCGAAGAAGTAAAGTAAGAAAAGAAGATAGAGTTTCAGTTTTAAATAGTATGCTTTGACTAGTAGTATTTATAAAAGCGAAGAAGTAAAGTAAGAAAAGAAGATAGAGTTTCAGTTTTAAAGAGTATGCTTTGACAAGTAATAAGTATTTATAAAAGCGAAGAAGTAAAGTAAGAAAAGAAGATAGAGTTTCAGTTTTAAAGAGTATGCTTTGACAAGTAATAAGTATTTATAAAAGCGAAGAAGTAAAGTAAGAAAAGAAGATAGAGTTTCAGTTTTAAAGAGTATGCTTTGACTAGTAGTATTTATAAAATGAAGAAGTAAAGTAAGAAAAGAAGATAGAGTTTCAGTTTTAAATAGTATGCTTTGACAAGTAGTATTTATAAAAGCGAAGAAGTAAAGTAAGAAAAGAAGATAGAGTTTCAGTTTTAAATAGTATGCTTTGACAAGTAATAAGTATTTATAAAAGTGAAGAAGTAAAGTAAGAAAAGAAGATAGAGTTTCAGTTTTAAATAGTATGCTTTGACAAGTAATAAGTATTTATAAAAGCGAAGAAGTAAAGTAAGAAAAGAAGATAGAGTTTCAGTTTTAAAGAGTATGCTTTGACAAGTAATAAGTATTTATAAAAGCGAAGAAGTAAAGTAAGAAAAGAAGATAGAGTTTCAGTTTTAAAGAGTATGCTTTGACAAGTAATAAGTATTTATAAAAGCGAAGAAGTAAAGTAAGAAAAGAAGATAGAGTTTCAGTTTTAAAGAGTATGCTTTGACAAGTAGTATTTATAAAAGCGAAGAAGTAAAGTAAGAAAAGAAGATAGAGTTTCAGTTTTAAAGAGTATGCTTTGACAAGTAATAAGTATTTATAAAAGCGAAGAAGTAAAGTAAGAAAAGAAGATAGAGTTTCAGTTTTAAAGAGTATGCTTTGACAAGTAATAAGTATTTATAAAAGCGAAGAAGTAAAGTAAGAAAAGAAGATAGAGTTTCAGTTTTAAAGAGTATGCTTTGACAAGTAATAAGTATTTATAAAAGCGAAGAAGTAAAGTAAGAAAAGAAGATAGAGTTTCAGTTTTAAATAGTATGCTTTGACAAGTAATAAGTATTTATAAAAGCGAAGAAGTAAAGTAAGAAAAGAAGATAGAGTTTCAGTTTTAAAGAGTATGCTTTGAGAAGTAATAAGTATTTATAAAAGCGAAGAAGTAAAGTAAGAAAAGAAGATAGAGTTTCAGTTTTAAATAGTATGCTTTGACTAGTAGTATTTATAAAAGCGAAGAAGTAAAGTAAGAAAAGAAGATAGAGTTTCAGTTTTAAAGAGTATGCTTTGACAAGTAATAAGTATTTATAAAAGCGAAGAAGTAAAGTAAGAAAAGAAGATAGAGTTTCAGTTTTAAAGAGTATGCTTTGACAAGTAATAAGTATTTATAAAAGCGAAGAAGTAAAGTAAGAAAAGAAGATAGAGTTTCAGTTTTAAATAGTATGCTTTGACAAGTAATAAGTATTTATAAAAGCGAAGAAGTAAAGTAAGAAAAGAAGATAGAGTTTCAGTTTTAAAAAGTATGCTTTGACAAGTAATAAGTATTTATAAAAGCGAAGAAGTAAAGTAAGAAAAGAAGATAGAGTTTCAGTTTTAAAGAGTATGCTTTGACTAGTAGTATTTATAAAAGTGAAGAAGTAAAGTAAGAAAAGAAGATAGAGTTTCAGTTTTAAATAGTATGCTTTGACAAGTAATAAGTATTTATAAAAGCGAAGAAGTAAAGTAAGAAAAGAAGATAGAGTTTCAGTTTTAAAAAGTATGCTTTGACAAGTAATAAGTATTTATAAAAGCGAAGAAGTAAAGTAAGAAAAGAAGATAGAGTTTCAGTTTTAAATAGTATGCTTTGACAAGTAATATTTATAAAAGCGAAGAAGTAAAGTAAGAAAAGAAGATAGAGTTTCAGTTTTAAAGAGTATGCTTTGACAAGTAATAAGTATTTATAAAAGCGAAGAAGTAAAGTAAGAAAAGAAGATAGAGTTTCAGTTTTAAAAAGTATGCTTTGAGAAGTAATAAGTATTTATAAAAGCGAAGAAGTAAAGTAAGAAAAGAAGATAGAGTTTCAGTTTTAAATAGTATGCTTTGACTAGTAGTATTTATAAAAGCGAAGAAGTAAAGTAAGAAAAGAAGATAGAGTTTCAGTTTTAAAGAGTATGCTTTGACAAGTAATAAGTATTTATAAAAGCGAAGAAGTAAAGTAAGAAAAGAAGATAGAGTTTCAGTTTTAAAGAGTATGCTTTGACAAGTAATAAGTATTTATAAAAGCGAAGAAGTAAAGTAAGAAAAGAAGATAGAGTTTCAGTTTTAAAGAGTATGCTTTGACTAGTAGTATTTATAAAATGAAGAAGTAAAGTAAGAAAAGAAGATAGAGTTTCAGTTTTAAATAGTATGCTTTGACAAGTAGTATTTATAAAAGCGAAGAAGTAAAGTAAGAAAAGAAGATAGAGTTTCAGTTTTAAATAGTATGCTTTGACAAGTAATAAGTATTTATAAAAGTGAAGAAGTAAAGTAAGAAAAGAAGATAGAGTTTCAGTTTTAAATAGTATGCTTTGACAAGTAATAAGTATTTATAAAAGCGAAGAAGTAAAGTAAGAAAAGAAGATAGAGTTTCAGTTTTAAAGAGTATGCTTTGACAAGTAATAAGTATTTATAAAAGCGAAGAAGTAAAGTAAGAAAAGAAGATAGAGTTTCAGTTTTAAAGAGTATGCTTTGACAAGTAATAAGTATTTATAAAAGCGAAGAAGTAAAGTAAGAAAAGAAGATAGAGTTTCAGTTTTAAAGAGTATGCTTTGACAAGTATTTATAAAAGCGAAGAAGTAAAGTAAGAAAAGAAGATAGAGTTTCAGTTTTAAAGAGTATGCTTTGACAAGTAATAAGTATTTATAAAAGCGAAGAAGTAAAGTAAGAAAAGAAGATAGAGTTTCAGTTTTAAAGAGTATGCTTTGAGAAGTAATAAGTATTTATAAAAGCGAAGAAGTAAAGTAAGAAAAGAAGATAGAGTTTCAGTTTTAAAGAGTATGCTTTGACAAGTAGTATTTATAAAAGTGAAGAAGTAAAGTAAGAAAAGAAGATAGAGTTTCAGTTTTAAAGAGTATGCTTTGAGAAGTAATAAGTATTTATAAAAGCGAAGAAGTAAAGTAAGAAAAGAAGATAGAGTTTCAGTTTTAAAGAGTATGCTTTGACAAGTAATAAGTATTTATAAAAGCGAAGAAGTAAAGTAAGAAAAGAAGATAGAGTTTCAGTTTTAAAGAGTATGCTTTGACTAGTAGTATTTATAAAAGTGAAGAAGTAAAGTAAGAAAAGAAGATAGAGTTTCAGTTTTAAAGAGTATGCTTTGACAAGTAATAAGTATTTATAAAAGCGAAGAAGTAAAGTAAGAAAAGAAGATAGAGTTTCAGTTTTAAAGAGTATGCTTTGACAAGTAATAAGTATTTATAAAAGCGAAGAAGTAAAGTAAGAAAAGAAGATAGAGTTTCAGTTTTAAAGAGTATGCTTTGAGAAGTAAAGAGTATGCTTTAAGTATTTATAAAAGCGAAGAAGTAAAGTAAGAAAAGAAGATAGAGTTTCAGTTTTAAAGAGTATGCTTTGACAAGTAAGTATTTATAAAAGCGAAGAAGTAAAGTAAGAAAAGAAGATAGAGTTTCAGTTTTAAAGAGTATGCTTTGAGAAGTAATAGTATTTATAAAAGCGAAGAAGTAAAGTAAGAAAAGAAGATAGAGTTTCAGTTTTAAAGAGTATGCTTTGACTAGTAGTATTTATAAAAGTGAAGAAGTAAAGTAAGAAAAGAAGATAGAGTTTCAGTTTTAAAGAGTATGCTTTGACAAGTAATAAGTATTTATAAAAGTGAAGAAGTAAAGTAAGAAAAGAAGATAGAGTTTCAGTTTTAAAGAGTATGCTTTGAGAAGTAATAAGTATTTATAAAAGCGAAGAAGTAAAGTAAGAAAAGAAGATAGAGTTTCAGTTTTAAAGAGTATGCTTTGACTAGTAGTATTTATAAAATGAAGAAGTAAAGTAAGAAAAGAAGATAGAGTTTCAGTTTTAAATAGTATGCTTTGACAAGTAATAAGTATTTATAAAAGCGAAGAAGTAAAGTAAGAAAAGAAGATAGAGTTTCAGTTTTAAAGAGTATGCTTTGACAAGTAATATTTATAAAAGCGAAGAAGTAAAGTAAGAAAAGAAGATAGAGTTTCAGTTTTAAAAAGTATGCTTTGACAAGTAATAAGTATTTATAAAAGCGAAGAAGTAAAGTAAGAAAAGAAGATAGAGTTTCAGTTTTAAATAGTATGCTTTGAGAAGTAGTATTTATAAAAGCGAAGAAGTAAAGTAAGAAAAGAAGATAGAGTTTCAGTTTTAAATAGTATGCTTTGACAAGTAATAAGTATTTATAAAAGCGAAGAAGTAAAGTAAGAAAAGAAGATAGAGTTTCAGTTTTAAATAGTATGCTTTGACAAGTAATAAGTATTTATAAAAGCGAAGAAGTAAAGTAAGAAAAGAAGATAGAGTTTCAGTTTTAAATAGTATGCTTTGACAAGTAATAAGTATTTATAAAAGCGAAGAAGTAAAGTAAGAAAAGAAGATAGAGTTTCAGTTTTAAATAGTATGCTTTGACAAGTAATAAGTATTTATAAAAGCGAAGAAGTAAAGTAAGAAAAGAAGATAGAGTTTCAGTTTTAAATAGTATGCTTTGACAAGTAATAAGTATTTATAAAAGCGAAGAAGTAAAGTAAGAAAAGAAGATAGAGTTTCAGTTTTAAAGAGTATGCTTTGACAAGTAATAAGTATTTATAAAAGCGAAGAAGTAAAGTAAGAAAAGAAGATAGAGTTTCAGTTTTAAAGAGTATGCTTTGACAAGTAATAAGTATTTATAAAAGCGAAGAAGTAAAGTAAGAAAAGAAGATAGAGTTTCAGTTTTAAATAGTATGCTTTGAGAAGTAATAAGTATTTATAAAAGCGAAGAAGTAAAGTAAGAAAAGAAGATAGAGTTTCAGTTTTAAAGAGTATGCTTTGAGAAGTAGTATTTATAAAAGCGAAGAAGTAAAGTAAGAAAAGAAGATAGAGTTTCAGTTTTAAAGAGTATGCTTTGACTAGTAGTATTTATAAAAGTGAAGAAGTAAAGTAAGAAAAGAAGATAGAGTTTCAGTTTTAAAGAGTATGCTTTGACTAGTAGTATTTATAAAAGTGAAGAAGTAAAGTAAGAAAAGAAGATAGAGTTTCAGTTTTAAATAGTATGCTTTGACAAGTAATAAGTATTTATAAAAGCGAAGAAGTAAAGTAAGAAAAGAAGATAGAGTTTCAGTTTTAAATAGTAT
>CAMPDV010006489.1:0-18736 GCA_946699065.1 Loxodes magnus
CTTTTCTTACTTTACTTCTTCACTTTTCTATAGGCTAACTTTCATCTACAAGCATATCTTGACAAACCGAATACAGATTCGTAATTATTATATTATTACTAACATTTTTGATATTCTAACTTATATTTTAGTGCTTGCTACGAAAACTTATCATTAGATATTCTTTTCTTACTTTACTTCTTCACTTTTCTATAGGCTAACTTTCATCTACAAGCATATCTTGACAAACCGAATACAGATTCGTAATTATTACATAATTACTAACATTTTGGATATTCTAACTTATATTTTAGTGCTTGCTACGCAAACTTATCATTAGATTTACTTTTCTTACTTTACTTCTTCACTTTTCTATAGGCTAACTTTCATCTACAAGCATATCTTGACAAACCGAATACAGATTCGTAATTATTACATAATTACTAACATTTTGGATATTCTAACTTATATTTTAGTGCTTGCTACGCAAACTTATCATTAGATTTACTTTTCTTACTTTACTTCTTCACTTTTCTATAGGCTAACTTTCATCTACAAGCATATCTTGACAAACCGAATACAGATTCGTAATTATTATATTATTACTAACATTTTTGATATTCTAACTTATATTTTAGTGCTTGCTACGAAAACTTATCATTAGATATTCTTTTCTTACTTTACTTCTTCACTTTTCTATAGGCTAACTTTCATCTACAAGCATATCTTGACAAACCGAATACAGATTCGTAATTGTGACATAATTACTAACATTTTGGATATTCTAACTTATATTTTAGTGCTTGCTACGCAAACTTATCATTAGATATTCTTTTCTTACTTTACTTCTTCACTTTTCAAAATACTTATTGCTTCTCAAAGCATACTCCTTAAAACTGAAATTCTATCTTCTTTTCTTACTTTACTTCTTCACTTTTCTATAGGCTAACTTTCATCTACAAGCATATCTTGACAAACCGAATACAGATTCGTAATTATTACATAATTACTAACATTTTGGATATTCTAACTTATATTTTAGTGCTTGCTACGCAAACTTATCATTAGATTTACTTTTCTTACTTTACTTCTTCACTTTTCTATAGGCTAACTTTCATCTACAAGCATATCTTGACAAACCGAATACAGATTCGTAATTATTATATTATTACTAACATTTTTGATATTCTAACTTATATTTTAGTGCTTGCTACGAAAACTTATCATTAGATATTCTTTTCTTACTTTACTTCTTCACTTTTCAAAATACTTATTGCTTCTCAAAGCATACTCCTTAAAACTGAAATTCTATCTTCTTTTCTTACTTTACTTCTTCACTTTTCTATAGGCTAACTTTCATCTACAAGCATATCTTGACAAACCGAATACAGATTCGTAATTGTGACATAATTACTAACATTTTGGATATTCTAACTTATATTTTAGTGCTTGCTACGCAAACTTATCATTAGATATTCTTTTCTTACTTTACTTCTTCACTTTTCTATAGGCTAACTTTCATCTACAAGCATATCTTGACAAACCGAATACAGATTCGTAATTATTATATTATTACTAACATTTTTGATATTCTAACTTATATTTTAGTGCTTGCTACGAAAACTTATCATTAGATATTCTTTTCTTACTTTACTTCTTCACTTTTTCAAAATACTTATTGCTTCTCAAAGCATACTCCTTAAAACTGAAATTCTATCTTCTTTTCTTACTTTACTTCTTCACTTTTCTATAGGCTAACTTTCATCTACAAGCATATCTTGACAAACCGAATACAGATTCGTAATTGTGACATAATTACTAACATTTTGGATATTCTAACTTATATTTTAGTGCTTGCTACGAAAACTTATCATTAGATATTCTTTTCTTACTTTACTTCTTCACTTTTCAAAATACTTATTGCTTCTCAAAGCATACTCCTTAAAACTGAAATTCTATCTTCTTTTCTTACTTTACTTCTTCACTTTTCTATAGGCTAACTTTCATCTACAAGCATATCTTGACAAACCGAATACAGATTCGTAATTATTACATAATTACTAACATTTTGGATATTCTAACTTATATTTTAGTGCTTGCTACGCAAACTTATCATTAGATTTACTTTTCTTACTTTACTTCTTCACTTTTCTATAGGCTAACTTTCATCTACAAGCATATCTTGACAAACCGAATACAGATTCGTAATTATTATATTATTACTAACATTTTTGATATTCTAACTTATATTTTAGTGCTTGCTACGAAAACTTATCATTAGATATTCTTTTCTTACTTTACTTCTTCACTTTTCTATAGGCTAACTTTCATCTACAAGCATATCTTGACAAACCGAATACAGATTCGTAATTATTACATAATTACTAACATTTTGGATATTCTAACTTATATTTTAGTGCTTGCTACGCAAACTTATCATTAGATTTACTTTTCTTACTTTACTTCTTCACTTTTCTATAGGCTAACTTTCATCTACAAGCATATCTTGACAAACCGAATACAGATTCGTAATTATTATATTATTACTAACATTTTTGATATTCTAACTTATATTTTAGTGCTGCTACGCTTATCATTAGATATTCTTTTCTTACTTTACTTCTTCACTTTTCAAAATACTTATTGCTTCTCATACTCCTTACTGATATCTTCTTTTCTTACTTTACTTCTTCACTTTTCTATAGGCTAACTTTCATCTACAAGCATATCTTGACAAACCGAATACAGATTCGTAATTATTACATAATTACTAACATTTTGGATATTCTAACTTATATTTTAGTGCTTGCTACGCAAACTTATCATTAGATTTACTTTTCTTACTTTACTTCTTCACTTTTCTATAGGCTAACTTTCATCTACAAGCATATCTTGACAAACCGAATACAGATTCGTAATTATTATATTATTACTAACATTTTTGATATTCTAACTTATATTTTAGTGCTTGCTACGAAAACTTATCATTAGATATTCTTTTCTTACTTTACTTCTTCACTTTTCTATAGGCTAACTTTCATCTACAAGCATATCTTGACAAACCGAATACAGATTCGTAATTGTGACATAATTACTAACATTTTGGATATTCTAACTTATATTTTAGTGCTTGCTACGAAAACTTATCATTAGATATTCTTTTCTTACTTTACTTCTTCACTTTTCAAAATACTTATTGCTTCTCAAAGCATACTCCTTAAAACTGAAATTCTATCTTCTTTTCTTACTTTACTTCTTCACTTTTCTATAGGCTAACTTTCATCTACAAGCATATCTTGACAAACCGAATACAGATTCGTAATTATTACATAATTACTAACATTTTGGATATTCTAACTTATATTTTAGTGCTTGCTACGCAAACTTATCATTAGATTTACTTTTCTTACTTTACTTCTTCACTTTTCTATAGGCTAACTTTCATCTACAAGCATATCTTGACAAACCGAATACAGATTCGTAATTATTATATTATTACTAACATTTTTGATATTCTAACTTATATTTTAGTGCTTGCTACGAAAACTTATCATTAGATATTCTTTTCTTACTTTACTTCTTCACTTTTCAAAATACTTATTGCTTCTCAAAGCATACTCCTTAAAACTGAAATTCTATCTTCTTTTCTTACTTTACTTCTTCACTTTTCTATAGGCTAACTTTCATCTACAAGCATATCTTGACAAACCGAATACAGATTCGTAATTGTGACATAATTACTAACATTTTGGATATTCTAACTTATATTTTAGTGCTTGCTACGCAAACTTATCATTAGATTTCTTTTCTTACTTTACTTCTTCACTTTTCTATAGGCTAACTTTCATCTACAAGCATATCTTGACAAACCGAATACAGATTCGTAATTATTATATTATTACTAACATTTTTGATATTCTAACTTATATTTTAGTGCTTGCTACGAAAACTTATCATTAGATATTCTTTTCTTACTTTACTTCTTCACTTTTCAAAATACTTATTGCTTCTCAAAGCATACTCCTTAAAACTGAAATTCTATCTTCTTTTCTTACTTTACTTCTTCACTTTTCTATAGGCTAACTTTCATCTACAAGCATATCTTGACAAACCGAATACAGATTCGTAATTGTGACATAATTACTAACATTTTGGATATTCTAACTTATATTTTAGTGCTTGCTACGCAAACTTATCATTAGATATTCTTTTCTTACTTTACTTCTTCACTTTTCAAAATACTTATTGCTTCTCAAAGCATACTCCTTAAAACTTCTACTTTTCTTACTTTACTTCTTTTTCTATAGGCTAACTTTCATCTACAAGCATATCTTGACAAACCGAATACAGATTCGTAATTATTACATAATTACTAACATTTTGGATATTCTAACTTATATTTTAGTGCTTGCTACGCAAACTTATCATTAGATTTACTTTTCTTACTTTACTTCTTCACTTTTCTATAGGCTAACTTTCATCTACAAGCATATCTTGACAAACCGAATACAGATTCGTAATTATTATATTATTACTAACATTTTTGATATTCTAACTTATATTTTAGTGCTTGCTACGAAAACTTATCATTAGATATTCTTTTCTTACTTTACTTCTTCACTTTTCTATAGGCTAACTTTCATCTACAAGCATATCTTGACAAACCGAATACAGATTCGTAATTATTACATAATTACTAACATTTTGGATATTCTAACTTATATTTTAGTGCTTGCTACGCAAACTTATCATTAGATTTACTTTTCTTACTTTACTTCTTCACTTTTCTATAGGCTAACTTTCATCTACAAGCATATCTTGACAAACCGAATACAGATTCGTAATTATTATATTATTACTAACATTTTTGATATTCTAACTTATATTTTAGTGCTTGCTACGAAAACTTATCATTAGATATTCTTTTCTTACTTTACTTCTTCACTTTTCTATAGGCTAACTTTCATCTACAAGCATATCTTGACAAACCGAATACAGATTCGTAATTATTACATAATTACTAACATTTTGGATATTCTAACTTATATTTTAGTGCTTGCTACGCAAACTTATCATTAGATTTACTTTTCTTACTTTACTTCTTCACTTTTCTATAGGCTAACTTTCATCTACAAGCATATCTTGACAAACCGAATACAGATTCGTAATTATTATATTATTACTAACATTTTTGATATTCTAACTTATATTTTAGTGCTTGCTACGAAAACTTATCATTAGATATTCTTTTCTTACTTTACTTCTTCACTTTTCTATAGGCTAACTTTCATCTACAAGCATATCTTGACAAACCGAATACAGATTCGTAATTGTGACATAATTACTAACATTTTGGATATTCTAACTTATATTTTAGTGCTTGCTACGCAAACTTATCATTAGATATTCTTTTCTTACTTTACTTCTTCACTTTTCAAAATACTTATTGCTTCTCAAAGCATACTCCTTAAAACTGAAATTCTATCTTCTTTTCTTACTTTACTTCTTCACTTTTCTATAGGCTAACTTTCATCTACAAGCATATCTTGACAAACCGAATACAGATTCGTAATTATTACATAATTACTAACATTTTGGATATTCTAACTTATATTTTAGTGCTTGCTACGCAAACTTATCATTAGATTTACTTTTCTTACTTTACTTCTTCACTTTTCTATAGGCTAACTTTCATCTACAAGCATATCTTGACAAACCGAATACAGATTCGTAATTATTATATTATTACTAACATTTTTGATATTCTAACTTATATTTTAGTGCTTGCTACGAAAACTTATCATTAGATATTCTTTTCTTACTTTACTTCTTCACTTTTCAAAATACTTATTGCTTCTCAAAGCATACTCCTTAAAACTGAAATTCTATCTTCTTTTCTTACTTTACTTCTTCACTTTTCTATAGGCTAACTTTCATCTACAAGCATATCTTGACAAACCGAATACAGATTCGTAATTGTGACATAATTACTAACATTTTGGATATTCTAACTTATATTTTAGTGCTTGCTACGCAAACTTATCATTAGATATTCTTTTCTTACTTTACTTCTTCACTTTTCTATAGGCTAACTTTCATCTACAAGCATATCTTGACAAACCGAATACAGATTCGTAATTATTATATTATTACTAACATTTTTGATATTCTAACTTATATTTTAGTGCTTGCTACGAAAACTTATCATTAGATATTCTTTTCTTACTTTACTTCTTCACTTTTCAAAATACTTATTGCTTCTCAAAGCATACTCCTTAAAACTGAAATTCTATCTTCTTTTCTTACTTTACTTCTTCACTTTTCTATAGGCTAACTTTCATCTACAAGCATATCTTGACAAACCGAATACAGATTCGTAATTGTGACATAATTACTAACATTTTGGATATTCTAACTTATATTTTAGTGCTTGCTACGCAAACTTATCATTAGATATTCTTTTCTTACTTTACTTCTTCACTTTTCAAAATACTTATTGCTTCTCAAAGCATACTCCTTAAAACTGAAATTCTATCTTCTTTTCTTACTTTACTTCTTCACTTTTCTATAGGCTAACTTTCATCTACAAGCATATCTTGACAAACCGAATACAGATTCGTAATTATTACATAATTACTAACATTTTGGATATTCTAACTTATATTTTAGTGCTTGCTACGCAAACTTATCATTAGATTTACTTTTCTTACTTTACTTCTTCACTTTTCTATAGGCTAACTTTCATCTACAAGCATATCTTGACAAACCGAATACAGATTCGTAATTATTATATTATTACTAACATTTTTGATATTCTAACTTATATTTTAGTGCTTGCTACGAAAACTTATCATTAGATATTCTTTTCTTACTTTACTTCTTCACTTTTCAAAATACTTATTGCTTCTCAAAGCATACTCCTTAAAAACTGAAATTCTATCTTCTTTTCTTACTTTACTTCTTCACTTTTCTATAGGCTAACTTTCATCTACAAGCATATCTTGACAAACCGAATACAGATTCGTAATTATTATATTATTACTAACATTTTTGATATTCTAACTTATATTTTAGTGCTTGCTACGAAAACTTATCATTAGATATTCTTTTCTTACTTTACTTCTTCACTTTTCTATAGGCTAACTTTCATCTACAAGCATATCTTGACAAACCGAATACAGATTCGTAATTGTGACATAATTACTAACATTTTGGATATTCTAACTTATATTTTAGTGCTTGCTACGAAAACTTATCATTAGATATTCTTTTCTTACTTTACTTCTTCACTTTTCAAAATACTTATTGCTTCTCAAAGCATACTCCTTAAAACTGAAATTCTATCTTCTTTTCTTACTTTACTTCTTCACTTTTCTATAGGCTAACTTTCATCTACAAGCATATCTTGACAAACCGAATACAGATTCGTAATTATTACATAATTACTAACATTTTGGATATTCTAACTTATATTTTAGTGCTTGCTACGCAAACTTATCATTAGATTTACTTTTCTTACTTTACTTCTTCACTTTTCTATAGGCTAACTTTCATCTACAAGCATATCTTGACAAACCGAATACAGATTCGTAATTATTATATTATTACTAACATTTTTGATATTCTAACTTATATTTTAGTGCTTGCTACGAAAACTTATCATTAGATATTCTTTTCTTACTTTACTTCTTCACTTTTCAAAATACTTATTGCTTCTCAAAGCATACTCCTTAAAACTGAAATTCTATCTTCTTTTCTTACTTTACTTCTTCACTTTTCTATAGGCTAACTTTCATCTACAAGCATATCTTGACAAACCGAATACAGATTCGTAATTGTGACATAATTACTAACATTTTGGATATTCTAACTTATATTTTAGTGCTTGCTACGCAAACTTATCATTAGATATTCTTTTCTTACTTTACTTCTTCACTTTTCTATAGGCTAACTTTCATCTACAAGCATATCTTGACAAACCGAATACAGATTCGTAATTATTATATTATTACTAACATTTTTGATATTCTAACTTATATTTTAGTGCTTGCTACGAAAACTTATCATTAGATATTCTTTTCTTACTTTACTTCTTCACTTTTCAAAATACTTATTGCTTCTCAAAGCATACTCCTTAAAACTGAAATTCTATCTTCTTTTCTTACTTTACTTCTTCACTTTTCTATAGGCTAACTTTCATCTACAAGCATATCTTGACAAACCGAATACAGATTCGTAATTGTGACATAATTACTAACATTTTGGATATTCTAACTTATATTTTAGTGCTTGCTACGCAAACTTATCATTAGATATTCTTTTCTTACTTTACTTCTTCACTTTTCAAAATACTTATTGCTTCTCAAAGCATACTCCTTAAAACTGAAATTCTATCTTCTTTTCTTACTTTACTTCTTCACTTTTCTATAGGCTAACTTTCATCTACAAGCATATCTTGACAAACCGAATACAGATTCGTAATTATTACATAATTACTAACATTTTGGATATTCTAACTTATATTTTAGTGCTTGCTACGCAAACTTATCATTAGATTTACTTTTCTTACTTTACTTCTTCACTTTTCTATAGGCTAACTTTCATCTACAAGCATATCTTGACAAACCGAATACAGATTCGTAATTATTATATTATTACTAACATTTTTGATATTCTAACTTATATTTTAGTGCTTGCTACGAAAACTTATCATTAGATATTCTTTTCTTACTTTACTTCTTCACTTTTCAAAATACTTATTGCTTCTCAAAGCATACTCCTTAAAACTGAAATTCTATCTTCTTTTCTTACTTTACTTCTTCACTTTTCTATAGGCTAACTTTCATCTACAAGCATATCTTGACAAACCGAATACAGATTCGTAATTATTATATTATTACTAACATTTTTGATATTCTAACTTATATTTTAGTGCTTGCTACGAAAACTTATCATTAGATATTCTTTTCTTACTTTACTTCTTCACTTTTCTATAGGCTAACTTTCATCTACAAGCATATCTTGACAAACCGAATACAGATTCGTAATTGTGACATAATTACTAACATTTTGGATATTCTAACTTATATTTTAGTGCTTGCTACGAAAACTTATCATTAGATATTCTTTTCTTACTTTACTTCTTCACTTTTCAAAATACTTATTGCTTCTCAAAGCATACTCCTTAAAACTGAAATTCTATCTTCTTTTCTTACTTTACTTCTTCACTTTTCTATAGGCTAACTTTCATCTACAAGCATATCTTGACAAACCGAATACAGATTCGTAATTATTACATAATTACTAACATTTTGGATATTCTAACTTATATTTTAGTGCTTGCTACGCAAACTTATCATTAGATTTACTTTTCTTACTTTACTTCTTCACTTTTCTATAGGCTAACTTTCATCTACAAGCATATCTTGACAAACCGAATACAGATTCGTAATTATTATATTATTACTAACATTTTTGATATTCTAACTTATATTTTAGTGCTTGCTACGAAAACTTATCATTAGATATTCTTTTCTTACTTTACTTCTTCACTTTTCAAAATACTTATTGCTTCTCAAAGCATACTCCTTAAAACTGAAATTCTATCTTCTTTTCTTACTTTACTTCTTCACTTTTCTATAGGCTAACTTTCATCTACAAGCATATCTTGACAAACCGAATACAGATTCGTAATTATTACATAATTACTAACATTTTGGATATTCTAACTTATATTTTAGTGCTTGCTACGCAAACTTATCATTAGATTTACTTTTCTTACTTTACTTCTTCACTTTTCTATAGGCTAACTTTCATCTACAAGCATATCTTGACAAACCGAATACAGATTCGTAATTATTATATTATTACTAACATTTTTGATATTCTAACTTATATTTTAGTGCTTGCTACGAAAACTTATCATTAGATATTCTTTTCTTACTTTACTTCTTCACTTTTCAAAATACTTATTGCTTCTCAAAGCATACTCCTTAAAACTGAAATTCTATCTTCTTTTCTTACTTTACTTCTTCACTTTTCTATAGGCTAACTTTCATCTACAAGCATATCTTGACAAACCGAATACAGATTCGTAATTATTACATAATTACTAACATTTTGGATATTCTAACTTATATTTTAGTGCTTGCTACGCAAACTTATCATTAGATTTACTTTTCTTACTTTACTTCTTCACTTTTCTATAGGCTAACTTTCATCTACAAGCATATCTTGACAAACCGAATACAGATTCGTAATTATTATATTATTACTAACATTTTTGATATTCTAACTTATATTTTAGTGCTTGCTACGAAAACTTATCATTAGATATTCTTTTCTTACTTTACTTCTTCACTTTTCTATAGGCTAACTTTCATCTACAAGCATATCTTGACAAACCGAATACAGATTCGTAATTGTGACATAATTACTAACATTTTGGATATTCTAACTTATATTTTAGTGCTTGCTACGAAAACTTATCATTAGATATTCTTTTCTTACTTTACTTCTTCACTTTTCAAAATACTTATTGCTTCTCAAAGCATACTCCTTAAAACTGAAATTCTATCTTCTTTTCTTACTTTACTTCTTCACTTTTCTATAGGCTAACTTTCATCTACAAGCATATCTTGACAAACCGAATACAGATTCGTAATTATTACATAATTACTAACATTTTGGATATTCTAACTTATATTTTAGTGCTTGCTACGCAAACTTATCATTAGATTTACTTTTCTTACTTTACTTCTTCACTTTTCTATAGGCTAACTTTCATCTACAAGCATATCTTGACAAACCGAATACAGATTCGTAATTATTATATTATTACTAACATTTTTGATATTCTAACTTATATTTTAGTGCTTGCTACGAAAACTTATCATTAGATATTCTTTTCTTACTTTACTTCTTCACTTTTCAAAATACTTATTGCTTCTCAAAGCATACTCCTTAAAACTGAAATTCTATCTTCTTTTCTTACTTTACTTCTTCACTTTTCTATAGGCTAACTTTCATCTACAAGCATATCTTGACAAACCGAATACAGATTCGTAATTATTACATAATTACTAACATTTTGGATATTCTAACTTATATTTTAGTGCTTGCTACGCAAACTTATCATTAGATTTACTTTTCTTACTTTACTTCTTCACTTTTCTATAGGCTAACTTTCATCTACAAGCATATCTTGACAAACCGAATACAGATTCGTAATTATTATATTATTACTAACATTTTTGATATTCTAACTTATATTTTAGTGCTTGCTACGAAAACTTATCATTAGATATTCTTTTCTTACTTTACTTCTTCACTTTTCTATAGGCTAACTTTCATCTACAAGCATATCTTGACAAACCGAATACAGATTCGTAATTGTGACATAATTACTAACATTTTGGATATTCTAACTTATATTTTAGTGCTTGCTACGAAAACTTATCATTAGATATTCTTTTCTTACTTTACTTCTTCACTTTTCAAAATACTTATTGCTTCTCAAAGCATACTCCTTAAAACTGAAATTCTATCTTCTTTTCTTACTTTACTTCTTCACTTTTCTATAGGCTAACTTTCATCTACAAGCATATCTTGACAAACCGAATACAGATTCGTAATTATTACATAATTACTAACATTTTGGATATTCTAACTTATATTTTAGTGCTTGCTACGCAAACTTATCATTAGATTTACTTTTCTTACTTTACTTCTTCACTTTTCTATAGGCTAACTTTCATCTACAAGCATATCTTGACAAACCGAATACAGATTCGTAATTATTATATTATTACTAACATTTTTGATATTCTAACTTATATTTTAGTGCTTGCTACGAAAACTTATCATTAGATATTCTTTTCTTACTTTACTTCTTCACTTTTCTATAGGCTAACTTTCATCTACAAGCATATCTTGACAAACCGAATACAGATTCGTAATTGTGACATAATTACTAACATTTTGGATATTCTAACTTATATTTTAGTGCTTGCTACGAAAACTTATCATTAGATATTCTTTTCTTACTTTACTTCTTCACTTTTCAAAATACTTATTGCTTCTCAAAGCATACTCCTTAAAACTGAAATTCTATCTTCTTTTCTTACTTTACTTCTTCACTTTTCTATAGGCTAACTTTCATCTACAAGCATATCTTGACAAACCGAATACAGATTCGTAATTATTACATAATTACTAACATTTTGGATATTCTAACTTATATTTTAGTGCTTGCTACGCAAACTTATCATTAGATTTACTTTTCTTACTTTACTTCTTCACTTTTCTATAGGCTAACTTTCATCTACAAGCATATCTTGACAAACCGAATACAGATTCGTAATTATTATATTATTACTAACATTTTTGATATTCTAACTTATATTTTAGTGCTTGCTACGAAAACTTATCATTAGATATTCTTTTCTTACTTTACTTCTTCACTTTTCTATAGGCTAACTTTCATCTACAAGCATATCTTGACAAACCGAATACAGATTCGTAATTATTATATTATTACTAACATTTTTGATATTCTAACTTATATTTTAGTGCTTGCTACGAAAACTTATCATTAGATATTCTTTTCTTACTTTACTTCTTCACTTTTCTATAGGCTAACTTTCATCTACAAGCATATCTTGACAAACCGAATACAGATTCGTAATTGTGACATAATTACTAACATTTTGGATATTCTAACTTATATTTTAGTGCTTGCTACGAAAACTTATCATTAGATATTCTTTTCTTACTTTACTTCTTCACTTTTCAAAATACTTATTGCTTCTCAAAGCATACTCCTTAAAACTGAAATTCTATCTTCTTTTCTTACTTTACTTCTTCACTTTTCTATAGGCTAACTTTCATCTACAAGCATATCTTGACAAACCGAATACAGATTCGTAATTATTACATAATTACTAACATTTTGGATATTCTAACTTATATTTTAGTGCTTGCTACGCAAACTTATCATTAGATTTACTTTTCTTACTTTACTTCTTCACTTTTCTATAGGCTAACTTTCATCTACAAGCATATCTTGACAAACCGAATACAGATTCGTAATTATTATATTATTACTAACATTTTTGATATTCTAACTTATATTTTAGTGCTTGCTACGAAAACTTATCATTAGATATTCTTTTCTTACTTTACTTCTTCACTTTTCTATAGGCTAACTTTCATCTACAAGCATATCTTGACAAACCGAATACAGATTCGTAATTGTGACATAATTACTAACATTTTGGATATTCTAACTTATATTTTAGTGCTTGCTACGAAAACTTATCATTAGATATTCTTTTCTTACTTTACTTCTTCACTTTTCTATAGGCTAACTTTCATCTACAAGCATATCTTGACAAACCGAATACAGATTCGTAATTATTATATTATTACTAACATTTTGGATATTCTAACTTATATTTTAGTGCTTGCTACGAAAACTTATCATTAGATATTCTTTTCTTACTTTACTTCTTCACTTTTCTATAGGCTAACTTTCATCTACAAGCATATCTTGACAAACCGAATACAGATTCGTAATTGTTACATAATTACTAACATTTTGGATATTCTAACTTATATTTTAGTGCTTGCTACGAAAACTTATCATTAGATATTCTTTTCTTACTTTACTTCTTCACTTTTCAAAATACTTATTGCTTCTCAAAGCATACTCCTTAAAACTGAAATTCTATCTTCTTTTCTTACTTTACTTCTTCACTTTTCTATAGGCTAACTTTCATCTACAAGCATATCTTGACAAACCGAATACAGATTCGTAATTATTACATAATTACTAACATTTTGGATATTCTAACTTATATTTTAGTGCTTGCTACGCAAACTTATCATTAGATTTACTTTTCTTACTTTACTTCTTCACTTTTCTATAGGCTAACTTTCATCTACAAGCATATCTTGACAAACCGAATACAGATTCGTAATTATTATATTATTACTAACATTTTTGATATTCTAACTTATATTTTAGTGCTTGCTACGAAAACTTATCATTAGATATTCTTTTCTTACTTTACTTCTTCACTTTTCTATAGGCTAACTTTCATCTACAAGCATATCTTGACAAACCGAATACAGATTCGTAATTGTGACATAATTACTAACATTTTGGATATTCTAACTTATATTTTAGTGCTTGCTACGAAAACTTATCATTAGATATTCTTTTCTTACTTTACTTCTTCACTTTTCAAAATACTTATTGCTTCTCAAAGCATACTCCTTAAAACTGAAATTCTATCTTCTTTTCTTACTTTACTTCTTCACTTTTCTATAGGCTAACTTTCATCTACAAGCATATCTTGACAAACCGAATACAGATTCGTAATTATTACATAATTACTAACATTTTGGATATTCTAACTTATATTTTAGTGCTTGCTACGCAAACTTATCATTAGATTTACTTTTCTTACTTTACTTCTTCACTTTTCTATAGGCTAACTTTCATCTACAAGCATATCTTGACAAACCGAATACAGATTCGTAATTATTATATTATTACTAACATTTTTGATATTCTAACTTATATTTTAGTGCTTGCTACGAAAACTTATCATTAGATATTCTTTTCTTACTTTACTTCTTCACTTTTCAAAATACTTATTGCTTCTCAAAGCATACTCCTTAAAACTGAAATTCTATCTTCTTTTCTTACTTTACTTCTTCACTTTTCTATAGGCTAACTTTCATCTACAAGCATATCTTGACAAACCGAATACAGATTCGTAATTATTACATAATTACTAACATTTTGGATATTCTAACTTATATTTTAGTGCTTGCTACGCAAACTTATCATTAGATTTACTTTTCTTACTTTACTTCTTCACTTTTCTATAGGCTAACTTTCATCTACAAGCATATCTTGACAAACCGAATACAGATTCGTAATTATTATATTATTACTAACATTTTTGATATTCTAACTTATATTTTAGTGCTTGCTACGAAAACTTATCATTAGATATTCTTTTCTTACTTTACTTCTTCACTTTTCTATAGGCTAACTTTCATCTACAAGCATCTACAAGCATATCTTGACAAACCGAATACAGATTCGTAATTGAATACAGACATAATTACTAACATTTTGGATATTCTAACTTATATTTTAGTGCTTGCTACGAAAACTTATCATTAGATATTCTTTTCTTACTTTACTTCTTCACTTTTCAAAATACTTATTGCTTCTCAAAGCATACTCCTTAAAACTGAAATTCTATCTTCTTTTCTTACTTTACTTCTTCACTTTTCTATAGGCTAACTTTCATCTACAAGCATATCTTGACAAACCGAATACAGATTCGTAATTATTACATAATTACTAACATTTTGGATATTCTAACTTATATTTTAGTGCTTGCTACGCAAACTTATCATTAGATTTACTTTTCTTACTTTACTTCTTCACTTTTCTATAGGCTAACTTTCATCTACAAGCATATCTTGACAAACCGAATACAGATTCGTAATTATTATATTATTACTAACATTTTTGATATTCTAACTTATATTTTAGTGCTTGCTACGAAAACTTATCATTAGATATTCTTTTCTTACTTTACTTCTTCACTTTTCAAAATACTTATTGCTTCTCAAAGCATACTCCTTAAAACTGAAATTCTATCTTCTTTTCTTACTTTACTTCTTCACTTTTCTATAGGCTAACTTTCATCTACAAGCATATCTTGACAAACCGAATACAGATTCGTAATTATTACATAATTACTAACATTTTGGATATTCTAACTTATATTTTAGTGCTTGCTACGCAAACTTATCATTAGATTTACTTTTCTTACTTTACTTCTTCACTTTTCTATAGGCTAACTTTCATCTACAAGCATATCTTGACAAACCGAATACAGATTCGTAATTATTATATTATTACTAACATTTTTGATATTCTAACTTATATTTTAGTGCTTGCTACGAAAACTTATCATTAGATATTCTTTTCTTACTTTACTTCTTCACTTTTCTATAGGCTAACTTTCATCTACAAGCATATCTTGACAAACCGAATACAGATTCGTAATTATTACATAATTACTAACATTTTGGATATTCTAACTTATATTTTAGTGCTTGCTACGCAAACTTATCATTAGATTTACTTTTCTTACTTTACTTCTTCACTTTTCTATAGGCTAACTTTCATCTACAAGCATATCTTGACAAACCGAATACAGATTCGTAATTATTATATTATTACTAACATTTTTGATATTCTAACTTATATTTTAGTGCTTGCTACGAAAACTTATCATTAGATATTCTTTTCTTACTTTACTTCTTCACTTTTCTATAGGCTAACTTTCATCTACAAGCATATCTTGACAAACCGAATACAGATTCGTAATTGTGACATAATTACTAACATTTTGGATATTCTAACTTATATTTTAGTGCTTGCTACGAAAACTTATCATTAGATATTCTTTTCTTACTTTACTTCTTCACTTTTCAAAATACTTATTGCTTCTCAAAGCATACTCCTTAAAACTGAAATTCTATCTTCTTTTCTTACTTTACTTCTTCACTTTTCTATAGGCTAACTTTCATCTACAAGCATATCTTGACAAACCGAATACAGATTCGTAATTATTACATAATTACTAACATTTTGGATATTCTAACTTATATTTTAGTGCTTGCTACGCAAACTTATCATTAGATTTACTTTTCTTACTTTACTTCTTCACTTTTCTATAGGCTAACTTTCATCTACAAGCATATCTTGACAAACCGAATACAGATTCGTAATTATTATATTATTACTAACATTTTTGATATTCTAACTTATATTTTAGTGCTTGCTACGAAAACTTATCATTAGATATTCTTTTCTTACTTTACTTCTTCACTTTTCAAAATACTTATTGCTTCTCAAAGCATACTCCTTAAAACTGAAATTCTATCTTCTTTTCTTACTTTACTTCTTCACTTTTCTATAGGCTAACTTTCATCTACAAGCATATCTTGACAAACCGAATACAGATTCGTAATTATTACATAATTACTAACATTTTGGATATTCTAACTTATATTTTAGTGCTTGCTACGCAAACTTATCATTAGATTTACTTTTCTTACTTTACTTCTTCACTTTTCTATAGGCTAACTTTCATCTACAAGCATATCTTGACAAACCGAATACAGATTCGTAATTATTATATTATTACTAACATTTTTGATATTCTAACTTATATTTTAGTGCTTGCTACGAAAACTTATCATTAGATATTCTTTTCTTACTTTACTTCTTCACTTTTCAAAATACTTATTGCTTCTCAAAGCATACTCCTTAAAACTGAAATTCTATCTTCTTTTCTTACTTTACTTCTTCACTTTTCTATAGGCTAACTTTCATCTACAAGCATATCTTGACAAACCGAATACAGATTCGTAATTATTACATAATTACTAACATTTTGGATATTCTAACTTATATTTTAGTGCTTGCTACGCAAACTTATCATTAGATTTACTTTTCTTACTTTACTTCTTCACTTTTCTATAGGCTAACTTTCATCTACAAGCATATCTTGACAAACCGAATACAGATTCGTAATTATTATATTATTACTAACATTTTTGATATTCTAACTTATATTTTAGTGCTTGCTACGAAAACTTATCATTAGATATTCTTTTCTTACTTTACTTCTTCACTTTTCAAAATACTTATTGCTTCTCAAAGCATACTCCTTAAAACTGAAATTCTATCTTCTTTTCTTACTTTACTTCTTCACTTTTCTATAGGCTAACTTTCATCTACAAGCATATCTTGACAAACCGAATACAGATTCGTAATTATTACATAATTACTAACATTTTGGATATTCTAACTTATATTTTAGTGCTTGCTACGCAAACTTATCATTAGATTTACTTTTCTTACTTTACTTCTTCACTTTTCTATAGGCTAACTTTCATCTACAAGCATATCTTGACAAACCGAATACAGATTCGTAATTATTATATTATTACTAACATTTTTGATATTCTAACTTATATTTTAGTGCTTGCTACGAAAACTTATCATTAGATATTCTTTTCTTACTTTACTTCTTCACTTTTCAAAATACTTATTGCTTCTCAAAGCATACTCCTTAAAACTGAAATTCTATCTTCTTTTCTTACTTTACTTCTTCACTTTTCTATAGGCTAACTTTCATCTACAAGCATATCTTGACAAACCGAATACAGATTCGTAATTATTACATAATTACTAACATTTTGGATATTCTAACTTATATTTTAGTGCTTGCTACGCAAACTTATCATTAGATTTACTTTTCTTACTTTACTTCTTCACTTTTCTATAGGCTAACTTTCATCTACAAGCATATCTTGACAAACCGAATACAGATTCGTAATTATTATATTATTACTAACATTTTTGATATTCTAACTTATATTTTAGTGCTTGCTACGAAAACTTATCATTAGATATTCTTTTCTTACTTTACTTCTTCACTTTTCAAAATACTTATTGCTTCTCAAAGCATACTCCTTAAAACTGAAATTCTATCTTCTTTTCTTACTTTACTTCTTCACTTTTCTATAGGCTAACTTTCATCTACAAGCATATCTTGACAAACCGAATACAGATTCGTAATTATTACATAATTACTAACATTTTGGATATTCTAACTTATATTTTAGTGCTTGCTACGCAAACTTATCATTAGAT
>CAMPDV010006490.1:0-31811 GCA_946699065.1 Loxodes magnus
GAATATCTGAGGATAAAATATTTAAATAATTTTTTTTAATTAAAAAGATTATTTTGTATTATTTATTTAAAAATTATAATATTTTATGATTTATAAAATAAAAATTTAATTTATAAGTGAATCTAAGCTATTTGATATTATTTGTAATTTTTTAATATTCTCTTAGATTTTATTATTAATTTTAAATTATACTCAATAAATCTCTTAAAACATTAATTAACATTAAATTAAATACTCTAATTTTTTGCTATATTAGATAAATTAATATTTTTTCATGTTTGCTATTATTGAAATCTTTTTTAGTAATAGACTAAAAATTAAATTTGTGGTTTCTATAAAGCGAAGATAGATAGAAGACAAAAGAACAATAGATAATTGTAGAGGAAAATGAGGAAGATATGTAACTAATAAGAGAAGAATTTCTATTACCTGAAGGCTTACTTGAAGAAACAGACATTTATTGAGATATGGTAAGAGCTGCGTACCAATGAGGTGCTACGCGCTCTATAATCATATCTATTAATTTATTTAATAAATGATTTACATTATTTAAGTCAATAAGTATCTAAATCAACCAATTTTAATATAAGAGAAGTTCTAGATTATGGTTTATTAAATTATTTGATAGAATCTGACAACATTTCGCTTAATTTATTAGTTAGATATTCTCCATTTAGATAGAATTTAGAAGATAGATACTTTATCTATAACTAATCTTATTTATAAGTTTTATTTTTGAAAAAATATCGTTTCAAGCTATAAACAAAATTATGATAATTATAGAATAAGCATACATTTTTATTTAAATACTCTAATTAATATCTTTTGCAATAAATTCAAAAAATTTTAAATTAACTAATTCTATTAAATAAGCTTATTTATATTGCTTGCTATAATATTGAGTTCTGTAATATGCATTTTAGTATTTATTTACCTAGAATTTAAAAAATCTTTATGATTATAGATTTTTTAGTTTCAGTGATTTTTAATTTCTAGTATAAAGCATTTATAAAGAATCTTAGATTAGTATATTTATTCTAAATTTTATATTTTGCTTAATTTTATATAAAAACATCATCAACTAAAATTAAGATATATAGGAAAATTTAACTTTTTGCTTCCTTATTTTTTATGCTTATAAATTTAATCTTCTAAATAAGCATTACACTATTTATGATTTCTAATTTAAGATTTATTATAAATTTATATCAATTATTATTAAAATTAACTCTTTATAAAATCTGAAAAATGTGAATGCTCTTGAAAATGAAACATATGAGACATTTTAAAAGGCATTATTTAGTTATCTTCATTCTTTTTATATAGATTCTTTTCTAATAGATCTAATTTAGAATAAAAATACTCAACTAAGTTTTTTGAAATAACTTAATTAACAATTAGTAGCATTATATCTTTTTAGTTAAGTTTCTGTCGTATTTCTTTCAAATTTTTATAAAATTTTTATTTATTTCTAGCTTAAGTCTAGAACATTCTTATAAAAAGTTAATTTTTAATTTTATTATTAAATTTAAGGCTATCTTAATTTAATTAAAAGATTCCATCAAGCATTCTATCATTTTGTTAAGAAATAGAAGTGTTTAACTTAAATCTTTCTATTTCTTTTTTTATTTGATTCATTATCCTCTGCTTTTTATTAAAATTTTTATTTTTACTAAATTTAAATCTTTTTTCTTGTCTTCTAGATCATTTTTCATTTCTAATAATTATAAATTATTTTGTTTTTTTTTATTCAAACTTTCGTTTTTTTGAAATAGATATTTTCTTTAAATTAGATTTGCTTCTCAAATTCTAAATAACCTGATTCATTCATTTAAATTCAAGCGAGTTTAAATTCTTTTTTATATTAACTAATTAACTAACTTTTTTTCATTTCTATTCTTTCTACATTTCTTATTTTAATCTACTTTCTAATTATTTATTTGAATAGTTTCTTCATTTTTTAACTCTGAATTTATAGAATAAGGTTAAAAAATCCTAAAGCTCATATTCTAAATTTCTGGATTTTTGCTATCAAATTTATACACAATCAGTCTTTTATCCCAATATCCAATCTTCCAAACATCATTTTTACTTAGCGTCACTTATGTTTTGTTTTCAATTTAATAAATAATTATTATTTTATGTTTTTGATTAACTTTGACAAATTGCCTTAAGGTTTTCTTCTTTATATTTGTTATTACATTTTTTTAATTAAATTTTTACAAAAATTAAAGGAGAGAAAACTTAAATTCTAGAAGTGATATTCAAAGATTTATTGATGCTATGGTTTCAAAGTTTGATTTAGTTTATCAGAAAAAAAATTAGATATTCACTTTTTAAATCTTCAGTTTTATTTTACTAATGATATACTTTAATTAAAAGAACCACTTAAGCCAGATGTATTAGAATTTTTATTATGTTTTACTCTTCATTTAAAAGCTACTAATATAAATAGAAATTGTCAGTCAGAACAATCATATGATTTTTTAGAGTTTAATAAGTGAAAATGATTTTGCAAACTATAAAAAAATTTATTTTATTTTTTATATTTAAATACAGTATCAACTTTTATTCCCATTAATTTTCTCTTAATAATATTCATTTTAATTTCAAACATTTTGCATCTTAGCCTCTTGCTTTTAAATTAAAATTTTTAGGTTTTTAAATTCCTAAAATTACATTTTTTTTTTCTTTGTATCAAATCGATGTCCTATGTGAATATTATTGAGAAAGTGGAGATAATAAAGGAAATGTTTTCTTTAATTAACGAAAATATGTTTCTTTAATTTTTGACTTATTTATTAATAGGTTCTTATATTAAATTTATTTATTTACATTTTTTAATTTATATTAAGAAAGAAAATTGCTTTTGCTGACTTAATAGGATCATTATAAGAAGTCTATTTTTATTCTAGAATTTAAGAAGCTTTTGATTATAGAATTCTCTTATGTATGAAAACATGTAAAAACTTGAAAAATCCTAAATTTTAGTCTAAATAGCAAAGTAAGTCAGATTATAAGCCAGCTTCTAATTTTTTCTTACTATTCAAAAAATTTTCTTATAAAGTTACATCACGTAAACTGGTTTGAGAGTCATTAATCAAAATATGCTAAATTTGCTAAGTAAAGTGCCTAAATTTTTAGTCCGAATTGTGGAATTAATTTTAGTAAGTACTATTTATTTATTCCTTTTATTTTATTTTTATTATGTTTTTCCACTGAGTTATTAATTATATTCATTATAATGTTTTCTTCAAAGCTTTCAGATTCTATTTATTTTTTATACTTATATTCTTAATTTATTCTCTCTATTTGATAATTAGTGATATTTCGCTACTTGTGGTATTTTGGACTGTCTTTTTTATACACATTTTTATAAGGATATTTTTTAATCTATCTAATTTAAAGTTTGATTAAAGAATATAAAGATAAAATTTTATAATTACTTTTATTGATAATTAGTGAAGCTTTAACTGAAAAAAGAAATAGAGGAACGTTTGATGTAGAAATAAAATTGCAATTAGGAGACTTAATTAAGACATTTTATTTGCCATTAAACTTAAATTAAGTAATCTAATATACTTAGAGACACGTTATATTAATAATCACTAATAAATTTCTATCTAAAAGCTCTATATATATACAAATTTATTCTTTACTATGCTTTAATTCTTAAATACTTTATACCTATAAGTCTAATTCTTGCATACCACACTTACTATAATTGTTTTCTAATTTTTACTGATTAACTTAGAAATATAATTTAATACGTATATCGAATGTAAGATTATATTTATTTATATTATTAAAGATATACTAAATGTAAGAATTTGCTAATTTTCTGGGATTTTCGACCCATTTCACAGCAGTCCATTTCTCTTGTAATCAGAGTTTTCTTACTCTTCCTCACTCTTCTCTAATGATTTAATTAAATATCAGTTTCCATTTTTTTCTTTAAATATTTCAGGGAAAAGCAGAACATCTTTCTATAATATTACAATTTTTTACTCTTCTAATAAATATCTCTCTTCTCAATTATCTTTCCACCTCCTAGAAGAGCTAATATTATCGATATAAGTGTTTTTCTCTGCTAAATATTAGCATTTCTTCTTAATTGGCTCTCTAATGTTTATAAAATGTATTGTGACCTTTACTTACTCTATCTCCAGCTTTTTTCCTATAATCTATGAGTTAGCAACTGAAGTAACAAGTGATGAAATTTTTCACATCGGAAAATGGGAAAATCTGGAAAAAAAATTTTAAATTCAGATTATAAAAAAAGATAGAAGTCAAGGAAAAAATGTAATTCAAAGAAGAAAATGCAGGAACGGAGATTTTATAAATTTAAAACTTCAATTAAGTCGGAAGGCGAACAGTTAATTTTAATGATTAATGATTATCTATGAGTTGCTTCTTAAACCTTTTGGTTAATTTGATTTTAAAGCTTTATATAATTATTTTTATTCTTCTATTCTGTTTCCAAGCTCTATTTGCTTCTTTTACTAGTTTAAGATTGATTGCAATAGTATTGCAATATACTTCAAAAGGCATTTAATTCTCTTTTCTTTGACATAAGTATTACTTAAATTTATTCAGTAGATTCTAGTTTTTCAATAAGTTTCTTATTATCTTTCTTTAACTTATTAACCTCTTCCTTAAAGTCCAACTTTAATCAGTTAATAATAAATTATTTTTTTACTTAGTGGTGAAATTAGAGACTTCCAAAATTAGGATATTTTGACTTATTTCAAGGTTTTTTTCCGAAGTAGGAGTCTTAAATTGGTGGGATATCTTCTTGCAGGTTTTTTCGTTGATCCTAGAGAGTTTATAGTCACTCCTGCTTTTTTAATCAAGAAAACCTTTTGTATTCTCTTTCCATTATTATTAAGATTAGACTAATGTAAGCATGAGATAGGAAATATAAGCTATATATAAAAGCAGAGTAAGCTTTAGTTAATTAAGTAATTAGGAAGTACTTTAGTCCAAATTTAGCATTCAATTAGTATACCTTCTCCCTTAAAACTAAATATAATAATAAAGCTTAAATAAGGAATTTTAATTTTAGATTAAGTAATTGTATTAGTTATTAATTTACTTTTACAAGTACTAAATAATCAAAGTCTAAGAATAGTTCTGATATATAAAGCTAGCGTTTTTATAAAAATTAAATTTTTAAGTTTGAATAGCTTATAATCTAAAATCTTTATTTTTGATTTACTAGTTTAAAATTTAAGAAAGGCAACTATTTTAAGGTTTTACTATGAATATCAAATTAAATTATATAATATTAAGCCTTTCAGCCCAGACAAAACTATTTTTATGATTTCTCTCCCTTTTTGAAACTCTTTGTCCTATAATCTTGCTTTGATTTGACTTTATTTTTTAAATCGTTTTGCTTCTCTTATTTTTAATCTTTGCTCGTTTAAAAAATAATAATTTTAATCATAAACATAAAAATTAATTGAAAATTGATTAATAAAATTTCGATTCAAAAGGTAGCTAAAAATTTAAAAGATTAAAGAATACTAGCAAAACAAAAAATGAAGCTAGTTCATGTGTATTAACTAATTTAAATATGAAATAAATTAACTTAGTTACATAATTACTAATAAAACTATACACACTTAAATAGATAAGGTTATTATTTTAACACTTTTAATGTTTAAGTAATTATTTAAATTTTAAAACAAATAAAATAAAAAATTTAAAAAGAAAGCTTATTTATTACAAATAAGCTATAGCTTTTAGATAAATTTATTTAAAGCAAAGTTAATAAATTATTTACTTAAAGAGATTGTAAGATATTAATTTAAATATCTTAAAGTTAATAAACCAATTATAAAAATATTTAAATTTAAATGCTTTTTCTATTAACTATTAAATGAAAGTAGTTAATTACCTAATTAGTTTTTAATGTTTAATTAATCTAATTCTGTGGGATATAAATCTATCTTAAAACTAAGTTAGATATTGCAATTCTCTAGCTTTGTTTTACTTAATCTAAAGAAAGCATTGAATAAAAACATTCTAAGAACATAAAAAAGAAACAAACAGGAATTAGTATGTTTTTGAATGTAAGAATAAAGATTTTTAATAAGTTAATAACTTAAAATATATAAAAATAAAGATTTAAATAAACTAGAAAATATTTATTTTTCTTAGAGCAAATTTTATTCGTTTTTTAAAACAAAACATCACAACTTAATATTTAATTTGATAATTTATCTAAGTTTATTGTCTCTAATAAAAGCTAAAATGCTATAATTCCAAAAAATTAAAATTTAAGTAAATTTCAAACTATTTAAAGAAATTTCTAACTTATATAAAAAACTTTGCAAAAATAAGAATTTTTTAAGATAATTCAAATAAAAATAAATCTTTATATGTTTTTATTCTTTATAGAAATCTATAATAATTAAATAATCTAATTTTACATCATTTTTTATTTAAATTTTTTTTTTCTAATCTTAATTAAGATTCCACATGAGCTCATCTTACAAAATTAGGATTATAAAATTTTTTTTGCACGAAGAAAGAAATATCTAATCATTAGCGATAATTTTATAAGTATAACTCTTATTTGATCTTTTTAAGAACTAATCGTAGTATTAGACAATCTGGCTAGAAACTTAAAAATAAAAAGAGTGTATTTAGTCTTTTTCAATTTAAAAATTAACCTTTTCCTTCTAAATTCATTTTTATTCTTAAGATTTTAAAATCTAAAAATCTTATAAAAGTTAAATAATTTTTTCTAAAATTAAGATAATTCTCTATTTAAAATAAGTTTTTTATAATAATTAAATTATTAAAGAAAGCTAAAAATAAACTAAGATATTGCAATAATTATAGTTATTAAAGTTATTATATTCTATAATCTTTCTTCTATAGAATCTAGATTTTCATTTAAAATTAATTTAAAACATAACTTTTATAAGGAATATTTTAAATAAAATAATGGTTGAATCCTTTTTAAAATAATTATTAATTTATTAATATTGCTAATAAATCTAAGTCTTTTATATAGAGCAAACTCTTAAAATATTTGTTATTACTTTTTAATTTTTATTAAATAATAATAATAATAATATACTTAATGTTAATCAAATTGTTTGTCGATCACAGGACTTGAAAACCTGGTCGCAGCTGCCACTATTTTTTTTACGTGGTTGGATTACTACGGTCTTTTTTATTGAGAAGACAATTCTCATGAACAGATTCCTTGCTAAAATTCTAAAATATTTTTCTTTTATAGATCCCTTCCTTTGCTACATAAAGTCTTGATAAAATTCTTAATGCTTTTTATTCTTCGATTTTTTTGTTTGATTTAAAAATTTTTAAATCTTCTTAGAATATGTCATTATGATCTACAGTATCAGCATTTTTTTCTTTCTATTTTATTTTGAGTTCTTTATATTAAAATTTTTCAAAAAAAAATGTCGAACCTCCGAAAGTGATCCTTTCCAGCTCCAAAGAATTAGGGAGGCTATAGTGTTAGGAAACAAATAAACCTTCAAAAACCACCCATACTGCGACAACCCCCACCTCAGAAGAGAAACCGAGGAAGTAGGTCAAGTCTATCCTACATCAGGAGGTCTCCGAATTTAACCCTACTGGTCAGATGAGCATGGATTAGCTCGTCAAGGTGGTGTTAAACCTCCAGGAAGAGGTTAGAAAATTACGAAAGGAAAATTGAAAAGCTGACTGAGCAGATTTAACACGGGCTTTAGGATATTCTAGACCTTAGAATGGCCAATTAGGAAAGAGAACTCACTGCTCTCTGAAATTATTAAAAAAATCAACTTAATCAGACGAACTCCTAAGTAAAGAAGATTTAGGACTAAAATTAATTCCTTGAAAACTCAATATAGAGCCAAATAAAGCCAATAGAGTCAGCAAATTCCTAGCATAATAGAATGGACATTGAAAATGAAAAAATTTACTAAAGGACGATAGTAACATAATAATAGAACTGAAAACCTAAAAAGCGATGTTACTTTTGTAAAAGTTGTTTATCATCTGCAAAAAAAATGTAGATAATTTCAATAATTTAAAAGATAATACCGACTTAGAGAGATACAAAGAGCTCAGAGGCTATGAATGTGATCAAGAAGGGAGAATTTTCAAGCGTAGAATTACTGTAATGTAATCAGATATGGGACAGGAAATGCAAGGAAGAAAAACTAAAGATCATTGGTAGAGAAGGACTAAACTTTTAAACCCATTATTTGAACGGCGGATATGATTCTGCTATTAAACAATATTAAATAAATTAAATAAAAAATATTCATAACTTTTTCAATGTTTTTAATTCTTGCGTTCATTTAGGTTGTTTCTTTACTATTTTCTTATTCTGTTATTTTTTCTTAGGATTGAAATATTATTAATTTATTTTGAGGATCTTCAATCTACATTGTTACAACTGATGATGGAGGCAGTTAAGATTAGGACCAAATTTATTATCTCGTGATTTATTTATTATTTATTAATATTGTTTTGGGTTAATCTATTTCAAGGTTGAGTTGTTCGTGGTTAATAAGAATTTCTCTAATTTAATTTGTCAGATTTCAGATAGTTTCTTCTTGTTTGACTATAACTTTATTTAATTTTTCAACTTATTCTTTTTCTATTCAAGAAGTTTCTGGGTCAACCATGTGCTTTCCCTAGGAAGAAGATGAAGAGTTTGATTATTCTAAGGCTAACTTTTTTTACTTTTAAATTAAATTGACTTTTCTTCTAGCCTTCTTAATTTCGGCCTTGCTAAGATGCTGTCTGATATTAAACTCCATTTAATTTTTAAACTAATTTTTATTAAATAGTAATAGGATTTTTAATAGCTATATTACTTCCAGTAGCAGTAATACATTCTTTTAAATATATTTTATTTAAATTAATCCTATTTTTATTATTTTAAATTAGTTATATAACTAGATTAAAATAGTTCTTTTTGTCTTTAATAGAAAAATTCAAATACTTTAGTCATTAGAAAAATGAAAGCTAGGAAAATAAAAATCAAATAATTAAAAAATTTAGCTCTATATCTTTAAACTTTTTAGTTTTTTCTATTAAAGAGATTAATATATATTGTACTAATACCCCTTAAACTATAACTCTTTTTTATTTAAACTATTTATAAAAAATAACTTTTATACTTTAGCTTGAATGATAATTAACTAGCTAAAATTAAGGCCAATAATTTAAGAGCTACTTTGTAAAAGTAGTCTCATTAATAGCTTATTACTTAATTATAAAATAATAATGCTTAACAAGGGTAAAATTTGAATCGATATACAATAGAAAGAAACATTTATTAATATATTATCAATGATAGCTAAGCAAGACTAATTATTTATTGTAATAGTCCACTTAATCTCTTTATCTCAGCTGATGTTTTACATTTGTATAAGCTTTTATAACATAAGATTAATTAAAATTATATCTATTTGGAGATAATTTAAAGATTCTTAAAGCAGAGTAATATTTTAAATATCACTAGTTTATACGAATCGTGATCAAGTTATTCATCATACCTTCATTTTATCTTAGTATTTTGTAAATTATTTCAAATATATCAGTTTAATCAACCAAGTAATAAACTCTTGACTTATTAAGGTTTATATTTAAAGGATATACCCTCCTTAATTTTTCTAGCATGCAACTTACTTTATAATGGTTTTAAGATATGAATCTGAATAATTCTTCAAGGGGGTTAAATAAATAGAATTTAAATAGAAAAGTGAAAGTATGAATTAATTAACATAACTATTAGCTATAATTTATTTTAACTATGTGAAATTATTTAGAATGAAACTAGCTTATTTTAGCTGAAATAAATATCATTAAATTAAAATTAAAATCCATTAATTTAACTATAAAAGGTAAGCCAAAAAAAAGCTAAAGAGATAATAAAAAAATAAATAGCGAAATTAGAATTTTGATATACGTATCTAATCCTAATTAAAGACTAAAGTAAAAGCATAATAGGGATAATCTTTATTAATAGTCATACTTAGTTGTATAGAATGGGCTATAGTTGTATTTTTAGAAAGATTCCTAATTCTACTTTCTAGTAATTCATTTTTAGTCCTCTTATTTTATGTGGAAATTATAAATATGAAAGAAAATTATATGGTCTAAACTATGTAACAAAAAGACTTATAGGATTTGCTATAGAAACGGGAAAATTTAAAAAAGAAAGGAAAACAAACTTAGAAGCTTAAGCTTTATAAGCTTCCATAAAGTTAGAATGAACTGCTTTAGAGTATATAAACCGTCAGCTATACCAAAGAAATCTAATTAAGTAAATGCAAAGTCTTAAAAAGAAATTTTGAATGAAAAGCTTAAAACAAAACAAATGGAAGACTTGAATTAAAGTTACGATGCTTGCATGAAAGTAATTCAAAACAATTTTGAAGTTTATTAATTTGCTCATAAAATGCTTAACTAAGTAAAGCCAAAAGTTTTTAATTCAATAAGATTTTGGTCATTAATATCTAAATACTTCGGCGGACTTCTTATTATAGAAATCTAAGTGCAAGTTAAAATTGAATGTATAAGCGAATCCAAACAAATAGCTTCAACAATAGAAATAAATCAAAGAAATTTAGTTACCCAATATCAACGGTATTTAGTAAAATAGTCAATATATTGTATCTCCTAAGCATATCATTTAATACAATCATAACTCTCCTAAAAAATATTGAAAGTGTAATGCACTCGTAAAATAGTCCATTTTCTAAAAATTTAGCAGTTACTAAATCATCTGGCATGGAAAAAAATTAGATACTTGTAAGGCAGCACCTTGGGAATTATTAAACTTAAAATGGTAGTCAAAGACTACAAGACAAGGAATGATTAAGAAAGCTAAATGCTTTAAAAGAAGAAGGAGGATTTTAATGACCCAAAAGGATTAAATAACTTTTCAAAAAGTCAAAATCCTAATAATTAAACTCCTATTTCCTTAAACTCTAGTCCTATATGAAAGAGGCAAAGCATATTGAATAAATTAGTAAAAAAAAGATCAAAGACTTCAAATTTTGAGCAAGTAAATACTTCTTATCAAAGTAGCCAATGACCATTTTAAAAGCTTCAAAATCTCAAAATAAAACCAGAAAAGATAAACTAAAAATCCAGTGACTTGAGAATTTAACTTACTAACTCACATAACTAAGAGGCAATAACTAAAGCTAGAGCAATTGACTAAGCTTATAAAATAAAAGAATTTTAAGCAGAAGCAAAAAAGAATATTATAAAGAACTAAATCTAAGTAGTCTAAAATAAAGCTGGTAACTAATAGCCTGCTTAAGAAAATAATTTAAATCTTAAAATCCCTTTTTAATAATAGAAGGTAGTTAATTTACCACTATGATGAACACAAAATTTAAGAGTAGAATATTAGTATTAAATAAGAAACTTACCAGATAAAAGAAAAAAATTAATTATAAGTGAAATAAATATCTTATAAAAGATATAGATCGAAATTCCCAAAATAAAGCAGATGTATCTTAATAAGTTAAGAATGACCATAATTAAAGTAATAGTCCCACTAAAAAATATTCAATAAAAAGATCTGATTCCTTAGCAAAAGCAGGAAGATTTAACGAAGAATAAGATATAAGAAGAAGCTATAATAGAAGAAAAAAAATAAGCAAAAGTTAAAAGAAACACTGATCTTAAAAAGTAAAATGAAGTAACGCAAAATAATAAGCAAACTATCAACTAAAATCAAATTTAGTAGAATGTCTAAGAATCCAAATAGACAATATAATCCTCAATACTAAAACAGCAGTTAATGGTAAAATTATAGAATAAAATTTCTTAATAAATTCCTAAAGAATTCAAGGAGCTCTGCTAATATTACAATAAACTCTATGAAGTTTCACAAAAGTAAAATCGATAGGAATTACTTAAAGTATAAATAAGCAAGGAAATTAAGGAAAAGGGCACCAAAATAATTAGTAATAAAAAAATGAAATAATACCTAATGATAAAGAAAAGTAAGATTCTGGAGATCTATAAAATCTGCATTAAACCTAGGAATAAAATAACTAAAAAACTCTTTTTAGCGAAGATCAAAGTGCTTTGCTTGAATCCTTTTTATAATAAGATTCAGATGAAGATAAAATGTTGAAGAGATATAAAATGAAAAATTGAGCTAATAATCTAGAAAAATAAATCACAAATAAGTTAATTAAAATGTTTAAAGGAATAATGGTATGAACATCCATTTAAGGATTTAAGCAGACAAGAAATTTAATTTTTAAATCAGAAAACAATACTTAAGTGACTGAGAAAGTACTCAAAGAGTATGGTTATTAAAAGCTTTTTTATGAATAGCAAATTGATTTTTCTTAATTATTATATCAAGAAATTTAAAATTAATTTTCCCATCAATTTCTAAAATTTCAACAGCAACTCAAATACTTTCTAGATATACTTAATGAATGACTGCTTGATTTACAGCTATAATTTCGAGTAGCTACCTAATAACTTTAAGCAATGGCTAGTAATCAAGTTTCATAAATATAGAGGAAACTAAAAATATAGAAAATCTCAGTTAATTTGAATAAAATAGAATTAGCAATTTTGGTTCTAACTCTATAACTGAGAAGAGGTAAGTAATTTATTCAGGCATTAGTCAATTATGCTCATTTTATTCTATATTTTAAGCAAAAATTTTGTTAGGTATATTTGCTTATATCCTGAAAAATGCAAGATTAAGCACTCATCAAGAGCTAATTTGGATATCTTGCTTGTTTTCGGTTAGCATCTTATAAATTCAAATTCTTCTTCGCTTCTTAACTATAGGAAAGAGATAAAGGAGAACATGAACTTTTAAAAGCAATATAATAAAATGAAATCATTTAGATTAACAGAATGTAAGCTATTTATAATGCAGATTAACAATTGATGGAGTTTCACATAAACCTTATTACAGGCCTTCGCATGTAAAAAATAATAGAATGTGAACAATTAAGTATGGAAGTGAAACAAAGACTCTATGATTTCGGAACTTTTATTTATTCAGCGCTAAAAAAAACTGAGTAGAAATGAACTTTTGGATTTTAGTATATTATTCTATTTTTTTTCGAACTTCTCCCTTAAATAACTCACATAGTTTATTGATAAAAATCCTTCTTATTGATGATTAAATTGAAGCTACTCATGCAAAAGAGTATAAAATTAAATAAATTACTAATATTCTTAACATTAACTAAAATTAATTTAATTTGAGCTATTAAACCAAACCATCGCTTCATTAAATTACTGACGATATAAAATCTATAATTGTATAAAGAAATATGTGAAGTATATGATTATGCCTTGCTATCTACTTATGATTCAATCTAGAATTTATATAAAAAAGTATTTTTATTAGTTGAGTTTAATGTTTAATTGATGTAAGCTATTTGTATAAACTAAGTACTAATTTATAATAAACTTAGTTATTGATAAATAGCAAAAATATAAAATATATTAATTGAGAGTTGATTATATATAAAGACTTAGTTATTAGTATTATAAATACAAATTTACCAGTTTAAATTTTATTTAATCCAAACAATTATTTTAATTTCTCCTTTCTCACAAAAAAAGCTAGCACTAAAAATAAATAATTTTAAATAGTTTTATAGTTAAGAATAAACTAGAAGATTACTTGTTAATGGATCTATAGCTTCTAAAGCTAATAAAGTAGTTATATAAATTATATCAGATAGATAATATTTTTAAAGATAAACTAATAAAATCGCTGCTAACTACAAAATGCAAAAGACTCTTAAAATAATTTAGTATAATACTAAAAACTTTTAAGGCTATTTAGTCATAGATAACTATTAATCATAATATCAATTAAAGACATCGAGACTAATAAACAAAAAAGAGTTAAATTAACACTTTAACTAAGTTAAGAGACTAGTAATATAAAACTCTTATAGATATTAGAGTTAATAATTACTAAAGCTAAGATATAATAATTTTTAGTTTATTCATGTAATTTTAATATAACATGAGTAAAATCAATTTAATAGTTAATTGAAACTTCATAATAATTAATAATCTAAATAATCATAAAGCGAATAAATAAGAGATATCGTAGCTTTAATTAATTTTGTATATTTGTTTATAGTAATGATAATATGAAAATAAATTAGATTCTTAATACATTTATTACAAAATGCTAGGTTAATAAAAAATAAATTAAGGCTCTTAATATAAACTTAGGATATAGAGAATTAACATTAGCTCCTTAGTTAACTAAATAATCCTAATTTATTAAATTAAAATAATATGCTCAAAGTTTTAGTGTGGTTTGTTAAACTATAAAATCTATATTACTTATTAGAAAAAATTATTTTTTATATACAAGTGGCATTAATAAATCTAGTCATTAGTCTAAAATTTAAAAATTTAATTAAGTCAATGGAGAAACCAAAATCTAAGTTCTTAAGTAAATAAATAGACAGCGTATTTAATTTCTTAGATTAGTTGAGTATCAATGGTCGAAGATATAAATTATTAGGAAATTATCTTAGTAGTGATTTATATAGGAATATTGTATAATTGCATATATTGATATCTCTTTTGAATAATAACTAAATCGATTTAAGTTTCTTTGAAGCCAGTATAAATGAAGATGCCTCATGGTGTAACGGTTAGCACTTTGGACTTTAAATCCAGCAATCCGAGTTCGATTCTCGGTGAGGCAATTTTTCATATTGAATTTATAAAAAAATAAAAAAGATGCTTAAAATAATTAAAAAAAGAAGTGCATCATAATACAAAAATGATGTAAATGATTACATCATAACGTTAAATATACTTAAAGCATAGCAATATAATCAAAGATGCTTTATATTTCTATAATAATAAATTATAATCCTAGAACTCTTAAGCTAATTAAATTGATAGTAATTCATTTTTAAACTAGTATTAAAAGTTATTCACTATATATTCCATATATTAGCTTAAATATAAAACTATTAAAAGCTTCTATTGATACTTTCTATAGATAAATGCTTAATTTTTTATAATTTTAATGGGATAAAATAAATAAAATTATAAAAGTTTAATTTTTTATTTTTCTAGCATTTGATTCACATCACGAAAAAAATTCAGAAATACTTTTATATAATTTTTAGTTATTTATATCAGATTACCTTTAAATACTTAAAAATAAATTATCTACCCTATGAAAGCACTAATGCAACAGAGATAAACAAAAATTAAAAAATAATTTTTTACATTAATTTATAAATAAAAAATATGAAAGTTTTAATTAAACTTTTTATTTTTGCAAATGCTTGGTAATTTTAGCAGCGAAGAAACTTTATTATTAAATTATAATAAAAAACATATTCAACCAATTTATTAAGCAATGCTAAATTTATTTTGTCTTTATATTTTATTAAAATTTAGACCAACAATTAAAAGATAAAATTAGAGAGTATCTAGTAAATCAAATTTTAGATATTCTCATATATTAAGAAATTTAATTGTTTTTCTAAATTTTTGCTTCACTTTTTGCTTCAGTTTGAGCTTTTCTCTTAATTGTTCCAAATTTTTTTTTAAGTTATAGAAGAGATGGCTTTCCTTCGTATATGAACTTTCATATTTATCTCATAACTTCAGGCTATGGATGTTCTAAAAATTCTGGCTTTAAAATCATAGTGTAAACTTGGGAGATATGAAATCACTAGTAAGTCTCATAAGTAATAGTTCTTAAAATATCTTATCCAAACTCGGATTTTACATACTAATACATATTTTAAGTATTAAGGCCTGAGATTTCTTCTTTTTATTCTTCTGTTATATTTAAGTCCTCAAAGGCCATTTTGATTTCTTCTTATCTCTATTTTCGATAGAAATCTAGAGTTTGCTCAACTAAATAAATATATGTAACTTCTTATTTTTATATACCTTTTGTTCTTTTCAGTTTGTCTTGATTACTCATGACTCATTTATAAGAAACTCCATATATTCTTTGAATCTCTGAGCTATTTATTATTCTAAATTTATGTGGCCTTTCATTTTCATCAGGGAACTCTTCGCTATTTAGTTAATCCAGTAGTTGCTTCTTCATAAGTTCTAAGTGGACCATATAAGCAATCTTAGCATACCTTTCTAGAAGTGATATAATCTTATTACAAGTCATTACTAAATTTCTAGCATTGGAGCATAAATTTTTATACAAGTTTATATACAAAAATTTTCATTTCTATTCCAAATTTAAATTTTATTTCATTTCCTTATATCTTTAGTTTACAACTTCTACTGGAAAAGAATTGAAGCATGCTTATTGCCACATTTCTGAATTTCATCCAATTTAATATCATTCTCTACAAACCTTTTGTAAGGTACCTGCGATTTCTCTTCCAGTGAAGAATTTGAAAGCTTGTAGAAACACTCTTTTATAATTGCTTGGCTTAGTTTCAAGAATTTTGGTTAATCACTATTCTTGGAATTAGCTTTGATAGTTAAGAATAATTTTTTTATTCTTAACTTTCATTAACAACTTTTTGGACTTATTAAAATAACTCTTCAGATATATTATGGCATTATAGGATTTTAACATGATACCATTACAGTTTTTTTAAAAAGCAATTTAAATCCTCAAAAGAAATATCTTTATGTATTTCTAATGTTTACACTATTATGTATCTAAAATCCTAAAGTGGCTTCCAACAAACTTAGCACCTTTTATTATATTTAATGGCTATTCTAGTTAACCAATTTTTATCCTGTTCTTTATATTCAGACGTATTAATGTCGCCTCTTTATTCACTCTCTGGCTTATTTTTTTGTTCATTTAAGAGTTTTATAAAATAAGAAGTTTCTAGTAAAATTCCCTGATAAATACGCATTCTGTTATCCATTTTCTAAGTAAATTTGTTCCTCTTTATAATAAGCTAAAAATAGATAAACTCTCGACTATTATATTCTACACTTAGATTTTATAAAAATATCACTAAATTAAACCATTCTCTATATGGTAAAAACTTAGTGCAAAATATCAAAGCATCATATCATCAACATAATATATAGAGTTAATGATTTCACATCATAAAAATTTACTAAATTATTATTATTTTATCAATAGAGAGCAGGATGATAGATGTCCAACTTTCATTAGATTTATACATTTAATATAAAAGCTAATTATTATTTAAGAAAATGTTTACATTAGTTAGTTTAAGACTAAGCTTTAAATAAGTGGGAAAATGCAATCGAAGATTTTTTATTGTTTATACGAAGAATGTTCTATAAGGTTTACACTTTGATGCCTTATTAATAAATATTTATATACTTACTTAAAAAATAGAAGAAATAAGACATTTTAGCCTTGCAAATGTAAAAAATTAGATTGCTTATAACTTTAACTTTTTTAAAAGTTTTAAGAAAAGAAATTATATAATGAAAATTAAGAGTAAGCAACTAAAGGAAAAAAATTAAAGAATTGTTTATGCTTAAAATCTTTAAAAGTTAGGAAGCAAACTAGCAATTTAACTTAGAATAAATAACTTTTATTCCTAAATACTCTTCATTAAATTAGGGATCTTAGCAAATAGAAAATTTAATAAGCTGATTTTAAAAAATAATCAGCTTAAAATCTTCTAAAATTAGCTCCATCTAAATTTCTTGGATATGAAAACTGAATAGAACAGTATTAAAATATTTTTGAATAAAAATAGCGAAATTTGAAGCTGAAGTAGCAAAAGCAAACGTGAAAACTTTTAGTAAGATAAAGTAAAAATTAAAAAATAGTAAGTGACACTAGAAAATAAAATAGGAAAACTTCAAAAATAATCTAATAAGAATAAAATAATTTAACTTCATATCCATTACAAGAAATTTGAAGGCAACTAAAAATTAATTTTATTTTAAGAATTAAAAATTGATTAAGTAGCTCAACATCGATTTCTTTCTTTTATACTCAAATGAAACTTAATCAACTAATAAGATTAAACTAATTATAAGTCACTAAAAATGTTCAGATAATTTTATAAAATTAATAATAAACCAATTTCTCAGTCTTTAGTAGTCAATAATAAAAATCCTTCCTTTTTAATTTTTAATTCTAAAAGAAAATAGTTAAGCTTCTAAAGAGAAGGTATTGATATTTAATGTAATAAGTTTTATTATCATCGCTAATTCTTTTTAATTGAATAGTTTTTTATTTATACTATCCATCTAGATATTATTAAGTGGGCTAACAATTTTAATTATAAAATGTATAATTATATTCTATTATTAAATCTTAGCTTTTATAGTAAAAATTAATAAGCATTAATTAATGATAATATGAATAAAGATTATAATAAGAGCAAGTTTTAATAATAATCTGGTAAATATAAGCATTTAGTTATATAATAAAGTAATTTAGTTAAAAAGAACTGCTATTATTAATATCTATAGTATAATCTAATTTATTCAATGCTTTATCATTTTTTACTATGATGCTCTATCTTTTATTTATATTAAAAAGTCTAAATGAAGATAGCATGTTTATGCTAAAATTTAGGATTTTTACTATTTTTTTATCTTTAAACTCTCATTAACTGGGAGACATAAAGATTAGTTTTGATATACTTTGCTTGGAAAATTAGCAAAAATAACTTCAAATGTAAATTATCCAAACTTGAAGAATCTTAAATTTTAATATTCTAAATTAGTTTCTTCAATTATCTACTGAAAAATAACTATTAATCCATTTATTCAACAAATACTAAATATAAAGAAATATATTTTAGTAATATTATTAATATCCTTAGATTAAGATTAAATACTAAGTCTTTTATAAAAACACTAGATAAGCTAATTAAAAAAGATTTAATAACTTAGTTCAAATTTTATAAAAATTAGCTAATTATCTATATAAAAATAATTAGAATAGTAATTGTATTTTCAGTTAATGTATCTACATAATGAGTATATAGTAGATATTGTTCCTTAATAATAATACCTTTAAGTATTTCTAGTAAAATAAAAATAGATATAATTTAGTATTATAAACTCTATTTTTAGTATTTGCTTAAAAGAATAACCTATATAAATCACAAACACTTTAGTATAATTATTATTCTAAAGCTCATAGGCTAATAAGGCATTAATGTGTGCTTTATATTAATAGTTTTAAATATTTTAGTTAAAAAAATTGATTGAATACTATCTTTCAGGGAACACATCTAAATGAACAGCAAAGATATATGTAATTTTAGACTTTTTTAGGTTATATAGCTAATTTAAATTTTTAATAGATAACTACTTTATTTTTCTTCTAATCATTACTAACTTAATGTGTAACTTAAGAGACATTCTTGGTGTCTTTCGTTATCAATTTAGTAATTTAGTAATTTGATAATTTCTTTTTATTCATCAATTTGATTTCTTTTGCTTTAATTATTAAAATTTGTATATTAAACTAGAGATGAAAAGTTTTAATACAGATATAGAACTATTAAAGTAGACTTAAATAATTGAATCTAGTACTAAAATATTAAATTAATTTAGATTTATATTTAGTTATTAGTCTTTGCTAGCCTAGTATATGGGGATAAACTACTTTAACTATGTCTTTTAGTTCCTATTCTTTATACATTAGAATATTTTATAGAGGAATAAGATAGATTAAAATATTGTCCAAGGAGTTAAGAAATAGTTGGGTAGAAATAATAAAGAAGCATGAGGAAAAATAAATAATTGAGTAATAAATTTCTTTGATAGCTACACTTTAGTTAGCTTAAATAACTATAATTACATCATAATATAGATGAATGTAAAGTATTTAATACTTGATTTAAATATAATTAATAAAATTATTAAGATGAAATAGAGCGACATGAAGTTGAAAATTGATGCAAAGGAATTATAGAATATGCTTCAGTAGTAGAGAGCTATACGAAAAAGAACACTACGGGATAATAAATGAGGCTTCATAAGCTGCCAGATGACTAAAATGAATTATTGCAAAAATATTAACTCTACTTTAGTCATCAAAAGCATTAATTAAGCTTCCACTAAATCTCTAAAGGATCATTTTCAGTAGAGGAATAAGCTTCAAAATAAAAATAATTTAAATCAAAGTTACGATAGCAGCTTAAGTAGCCCATTTAACAACTAATTAAAATAAAATTCTAGCACCTAAACTTAAAAATTTCCTTCAAATAATTAAAATTTAATTCAAGGAGTCTGGAAAGATTTTGATTCACATTAGCTTAATGTCTCAGCAGGAAACATTCCTTCTAATATAAAAAACAAGTCTAAACTTAAAATCAACTCTAGTTCTGAAAAAAATTACACCCTAAAGCTTAATTTATAAATAATACTTTACCAAACATCTCAAATAAGCTAAAGAGCATACATACCCTTTCAGCACCAAAGTTATTAACTCAAAATTAAAACATAAAAAATAATTATTTAAAATTTGGAATAAAACATTTCCTGCTTGCAAATCCCATTAATTTCCACTAATAGTGAATTAGATATAATTTATGAAAATCAAGAATCTAAATCTCCTTTAAGTGCCTAAGTTGCATAGTCCTTATAAAGAATATCCAATACTGCACACATACCTAAAAAGGTTAAACTTCGAGATATTAATAAAAATTGGTGTGAAGTAGAGGAATTTTTCGAAAGAAAGCGTGCAAAATCTCAAAAAATAATAAATTAGAAGGATTTGAAAAAGTTGAGCGATTTTCGCTCTTAAAAAAAGGAAATAAATTTGCAGACTTAAAAAATTTTAACATAACCTGTTTCCTTCTATATTGAAATAACTGAAAGTCCAGAGAAGACTTTAAATAGTGAGATTCAATAATAAACTGCTCAAAATTAAGATTTATATAATTCCGAATCCGAGTTTGAACAACAAATAAGATCGATAAATAATTCTATGAAATCATAATAAAAACCTCAATCCTAATCAAATTGCCAGTAAAAAAGGAAGTTGTAATATCGTTTCTCAAAACAAGCTTTAATAGACTAATATTGAATAAAATCTTAATCCCCATTACAAGTTTTAATTAAGCCCATAAGTTATTCAAAAGAACCAAACTTTCTAACTTCCGCTTACTTAATAATAATCTGAAAAACATAAATCAATATCGCCAATAAGGACAATAAATAAAAATTCTTAAAGTTCAACATAAATTATATGAAAAAATCCCAGAAAATTTACTTATCATACAGGAGTTAATTAACATAACTAAGACTTTTAAACTAAAGAAAATGAAAAGCTATTAATTGAAGAAGAGAGAAATGAAAAGAAATAAATCTAAAGTTAAGAAAAAAAATAATTAAGAAAAAGATTAAAATTAATAATAGTCAATTGATCAATTTCTTCTTTCACTAGGCAAAGAACAAAGCTTTAGTAAAAATAATTAAAAAACAAATTTATAAATAGAAATTTCCAGCTTAGAAGAAAATAATTAACAATATGAATCTAAAGATTTAAACTCTATCTAATCAAAAATTCCTAAACAATTTAAAGAATTGTGCAATTTCTACAATGCGAAATATAATAAAGAAAAACTCACCGATATTTAAGAAGAAAGCGTTGATACTTAAAAATCCAAGTTAAAAAAAACTAAACTTCAATAATAGGAAAAAAAGACAAAAATTAATAACTTGAATAAATTAAAAAATAAGCTTCATTAAGAAAACTAAATAGAAAAAGAAAAAATCTTACAATCTTAAAACACCTATTCTCCATAAAAACACTCAAAGATTCATTAATGGCGATTCAACTAGAATAATTTTAACCTTTAGCAGTTCAGAATGACCAATAGCTACTTTTATGATTCAGCAAATAATCCTTATATTAAAGAAGCCGAAAGTTAGAATTTAGAAGAGAATTAAGACTTCTAAACTTAAAAAGGTAATTCTAAATTAATCTTTAAATAATAATCTAATTTTGGAATTGTAAGATTAATAACTTCTCTAATAAATTCAAGAAGAGCAAGTTAACTAATAATGGGAGATGTTTCAGTAAAAAGAAGACTGAAAATAAAACCAAAAAACATTAGTCAAATGGCTGAGAATTCTTTCCAATCAGACATTTTTAAAATCTAATTTACGAAGAAAAAGTAAATTTTTAGGATTTAATTGGTAAAAGAAAGCAAAAGTGACGATAATACTAAATCACAAAATTTTTCTCTTCAGTTGGAATATTTTAATTATAAATATTTTAGTAATGAATATCAAATCTGAAGAATAACCTTTATTAGTTGCCAGTTTCTTTGCACAACTGACTAGCCAAAAGTTTTATAAACATAAAGGACAGCAAAGATTTTGAAAATTTAACTTAGTATGAGAAAATTAGGATCTAAAACTTCAATAACAGTTCTAATGCTGAAAGAAGGTAAATTTTTTAAATAGACTTTAGTCAATAATGTTGATTATTTTCTTTATTTTGACTAAAACATTTATTGCCAAGTTTTGCGCTAATTCTCAAAAGTGTAAAATTGAATTAACAACAGAAGCAAATGTGGATAACTTACTAATTTTCGGTAGTATAATTTAGATCTAAATTATCTTTCTCTTTTTAACAACAGGAAGAGATTAAAATGAATTTTAGATGATAAGAAACGACATTAAAAAATGAAATTATTTGAAAAAATATAGTGTAAGCTAATTCATTTATAGAGAAATTATGATGGTATTTCACACCAGCTTGTTACAGGTGCTAAAATGTTGAGATTTATTGAAAACGAGAATTTTCTACCGGAGATATAACAAAAAATAAAGGAATTCGGTGCTGAAGTTTTATAATACTTTGGTAAAAGTATCCAGTGAGTGATTATGAACATTTTAATATATTTTAGGATTTACTTAATCTGTTTTATTAATTCCTGGCTTCTTAATTTTAGTTAAAGTAGTAAAGCTTTAAGCTGAAATTTCTAGTTTATTACTTTAATTAAAAGCTATTTATAAAAATTTCTTCTTAATTAGTTCATAATCTAGCATTAATATTTATAAAACGAATATTCTTTTTTATAATTTATTATTAAACTAGAATAAATACACTTTCTATATAATTTATTTATCTTTTTAAGGAAAATAAAAATCAAAAGACATAAAGAATATCCTTAGCATAAATAATAATAATAAAATGTTCTAAAGTATTATTGAGTATATTATATAATTTTATCGATTTAAATTGCTTATAAGTTTAGATTATTCTTTTATTTCAACACTAATTTTTTTTCTTGTAAAATATTTCAAGTTGATTAAATTTATTATTAAAAAGAAACTTACATCTCCATTTTCTCTTTTCAATTTCATTATAGCTATTATTTTTTATTTTTTAGTATCTTTATTGATAATTAAATATAACTATAAAGATTTGCATATATTAAAATTTTAAAAACTTTTATTAAGTTTAATTAAAGAAAAATCTGAATAGTTACTCTATTATTAATAATTTTATATTTATTAACTGTATAAAGTTATTAGCTTCTTAAAATTAAAAAATTATTATTTCATAGTTAATTAAATTATTTAAATATAAAATATTCCTATTATAATTTAGATTTCTTTGGAAAATAAAGAGAAAATTAATGTTTTAGTTGTTAGTAGCTTAATTTTATAATTTATTCTCCTTTTTAAAGGAGATCTATTAGTTCTTATAATTTGTATAAACTAGTTGCTTTTATTTATATATATCTTTCTTTATAAAAAGACAGTCAATAATTTTTAGGCTGAAAAATAAACAAATTTGGAGAAAGAGGAAATTAATTTTAATTTTTGATAATTATTTGGTTCAAACATATTTAATTGGAATAAATAATTAAAAAATAGTTTTAAAAGGTTTCTAAGATCTAACTTAAACTAAATGTATTTAAATATTACTAAATCTCTACTAACTTTAATCTTAAGTTTTATCTTTTAATTATTTTTTAGAATTAAATTATAAAGTTTGGAATATCATCTTTACTTATATTTGTTTTTTAATATATATTTGAATAATAATAAAGTTTATATTTATTTCTAGTAAAATCTTTTTAACAAGTGAGAAGAAGGAATAAATTATTTCTAAATATGCTTTTAAATATTTTTAATAGCTACATAATTATTTTTCTTAATTATATCATTTTTGATAGAAATATTTGAATAGAATCAAATTAAAAGAAAGTTAAGTTATTCTTTTATAAGGCTTAAAGATAAAATTTATTTCTAAGTTAATTTTTTAAAAATGTTAACTGAATTTTGAAGAACTTTTCTCGGAAATGTAAATAGATTGGGACTGAAAGTTTCTCTTCAAATATTAATAGAAATTTTAAATTTGAAGCTAAAAAAGTTATTTATAAGTAAAATTGTTTGATCTTAGATTTAGATGTTTAATTAATTATTTTTAAAGATTAAGAATTAAAATTTAAATAAAAGGAAAGGAAAAATCTAATTTTAAATGTTTAAATCGTAAATAAGCTTTTGTTAAAATAAATTAATAAAAATCTGGTAATTCTTATTAAACTACTAATTTGGATGCTTTAAAAAAGATAGGCTTGATAGATTTGTTAAATTTAAAGGTAAAATATTTCTTTTTAGCTTTACAATTTTCAGCTTAACTTAAAGAGAATTAATTTGAGATGAAAATAATTTAAATAAAGAATTAAATACTAAATAGTTATAATGTCTCTCTTTCTAACTTAAAAAATAGTTTGTTATATTTTAATAGATGTAAGAATATAAACTTAAATTCTACTTATATAGACTTATAGTTTTATAATATTTAATTAAGATTTTATTTATTTAAAATTTTAAAACTCATAAAAAGCAATAAAAGTTTTCATTTTTTATATATTTATTCAAATTAAATATTTTTTATTAACTAAATAAAATACCTTTATTTGCAAAATTTTATAAAAATTAGTAATAACAAAAAAAGTATAACTTGATTTAATTTTTTAAAATAATAAAAAATATTTTAATAAAAACCTTTTAAAATAATACTTTTTATATAACTTTTAAATTTTTGTTTAAGATATTTTTAAATGTAATTTTATACTTAAAACTAATTACTATTAAAAATAAATTCATCAATTTTTCATCAAAAATAATTTCCAAGGGCCCTTCAAAATATTAACTTTACTAAAATGTTTAAAGTTAATTTTGCATATTTTAAATAAATAAAAGTAATTACTTAAAATTAAATATAGATAATTAATAGAATGCAATAAAATATAAAAATTAATATTTCTTATTAATTTACATGATTAAGGTTTAAATAAATTTTAAATTGTAAATAAATAATTTAAAATATAATAAATACTTTTAGTAAAATATAATAAAAATAATATAATTTCTATTAATTTATAATAACAGATAGTTATTCTACTATTTAATATTAATTATAATATTTAATTAATAATTTAATTATTTTTGTTAATATATTTACATTTCTTTTTAAATTAAGTTAATACTTTTCTTTTATTTTTTAAATTATAAATAACTTAACAAATATTTTATTATTAAAACAATTTGATTGAATGATAATATAAATTTATCATAATTTAATGAAAAATTTTATTTAATAAAATTACATAGCAAATGGAATATAGTATATTTAGAATAAATTATAAATATATTGAAACTTATAGTCTAAAATTATTAGATAAAAATAATTTATAAATAACTTAAATATTTGCTAATTAAATTTTTACAATTATTTGAAATAAAAATTTAAGATTTTTAGTATAATTTAAGATATAAATATTTAATTTTTTAATTGTAAATTAAAGCAAAAATTAATAAATTTGTCTTATCTATAAGATTAAATCTTAGAAATTTTTTTAACTATTATGTTTTTTACTTAATGAAAAGAGTAAAAACTAAATAATAAAAAATTGATTATTTTATTAAAAATATATTATATTTTAAGAATATAAATTAAATAAATTTTTTTTTCTTGCATGATTAAAATAATTAGTAAATATAATTTAAACAGGAAAATCATTTTTTAATATTTAAAACTTTTATTTCATTAAAAGTGCTTTTATAAATTATATACAAGAAGGTAATCATTTTAAAACATATTTTTAATTATTTAAAATTTTTAATTCGATTTTATTTTATAAAAACTACCTTTTTAAAAAATGCTAAAATTTAATGAAGAGTGAAATCACAATATTTAATATAGTAACTGTTTGATATAATTTATAAAATTTTAAATAAAAATAATTTATCATATAATTAAAAATAAAATTTATATAAGATTATAATATCTTAACATTTAATTATCTATGAACTAAAATAAAAAATTTTAGATTTTTTATTATCAATTGAATTTTTAAAAAAATATATAACAGCTTAGTATACTATATCTTTTTTTAAAGTAATATATTTTTATTAATTATTTCTAAATAATTCTTTATATTAAAATTTTGACTAATTTAGGATTTTTTTTACTTAGATAATTTCAAAATATTATCTTAAATGTTTTAATTTTTTATTCTTTATATGTATTTTTTTGTTTTTCATAATTTTTCTATTTTTTATTCTCTTTGATTAAAAGTAAAAGCATAATAAATAAGTATAATTAAAATTAATTTTCTATATAAAATAATGTTAAATATATTTAAAGTTATATTCTTAACATAATAAAGCTAATATATTAAAATTATTTAACCTATTTATATTTTATTAAGTTTTGCTTTTTTTAATTTAATGTCTAAAAATTAGATTTAATATTTAAGAATTTATTAAAAGTATATTAGAGATATAAAATAGTTTTAAACAAATAAATTAGCCTAAATAAAACAGAATAGAATAAATAGTAAAATAAGTTTATAAGATTTAATTGTGAGATTTTATGATTTTTTCAAAGATTTAAAATCAAAAGCCTAAATAAAGTTTATTTTATATATTTATTACATTTTAAAGTGATATAGATATAAGAAAATTAATTTATTTTAATTTATTATATTTTATAAGAGAAAAAATCTTTAAACTAATTGTAACGAAAATTAAAAAAAGCTACAATAATAATAAAATATAAAATTTTAGTTAAAGATTTATAATAATCTTATAAATACTTAATCTTTTATGCAATAAATTAAATAGCTTTTTAAGTTAAAATAAACATATATCAAAAAAATTAAGAAGTATTCTTTTTCACATTAACTTTAACATTAAAATAAAAACCATTTAAAATTTATAAAATTTAGTAATAATACATTTTATAATTTCTTAGATTTATTTAGTAATTTATTAAATTAAATTCAGTTTAGAAACTTTTATTAATTTTTTGGCTTCTAAATAAAAAAAAATAAAAAATGAATATATAATCATTTGTATATATTATAGAATGAGATGCTTGGGCAAGAGAATACAATAATTTAAACAATTAATTTTCATATTAATTTACTTAGCTGTAGTAAAGTTTAAGATTTAGTAGGGAAATAAAATTAAAATTTTAATTTAAAGCAAAATTAAATAAATAAATAGTTTCAATATCTAATAATTAAAAATAAATTAAATTCTTTGTAGTGAAAAGTACTAGATTGGATAAATAAAAGTAAAAATAAAATGTTGTATTTTATTAAGCATTTTCTTCAACTAAGAATTTTATTAATTAATATTTTATAATTTAAATTACTTTTTGCTAAATAAATGCAAATTTGAACTTTTATCTTTATATTTATAATTTTATATATATTAAAATGTTTTTTATTTCTATTTAAATTAAATTATTAATTTTATATTATTTTATATATTATAAAACTAGAATTTATATTTCTTCATTTTCATAAGTTAAATAATATTTATATTTTTATTTTATATACAATCCAAAATTCATTATTTTTTACTTTTTAACTGAAAAATTTCTATTTATAAGAATTTAGTTTTTTACTATAAAAATTATTATTTTCATTTTTAAATTTATTTTTTATATTTTTCTTCATTCTCTTATAAATGAAAGGAGAAATTTCCTTCTAAAATCAATTTTTTCGTTAATTAATTAATTTTATTTTTGTTTTCCACTTAACTTATAATCAAATTTAAGATATATCGAACATTAAAAAACATTTGCAATTAAAAAAAATGTTTTATTAATAATCTCTTTAGATTTTCTGTTTGATGAAATTTGTTTTTATTCATCTGACTTTCGTTTTTAAGCATTTACCTTCAGGATTCTTAAACTTTTATATTTATTCTTTAAATAAACTAGAATTAATAATATCTTAAAATTTTTTATCTTTCTAAATTATGTTGACTGTTTCACACAAATCATTATGAAAATTTAGTGTTTGTATAAAAACTTAGGATATGATTTAGCTAGTAATAAATATAAATAAAAATTATTTTATAAAATAAATGCTCTAAATATCATCCTTTATTTGTGAATACTTAGTAGTATTTATACTTTATTAATTTTAATTAGTTATTTTATAAGGAAATTATAAATATATTTTATGCTTTAATCCCAAAATCATTAGTTGTTTAGCAGATCATAAGAAAATTCTCTCTTCTTCATTTTAAGCTGATTAAATTTGCTTTTTTCTCTCTAATTTTCACTATTCTTTGAAGTTTCAGAAATAGATTTAATTTAAAATCTAGCTGTTTTCTCTTTCTATCAAATCAATAATGTATTACCTAATTTCTCTAAATTATAAGTCTTTTAATTTTTACTCGTTAAGCTACTATTTTTAATTTTTTAGAATTGGAAAGCTATTTTAAGTTCTAGATACTTATAAAATTTTACTCATTAGGCATTCATCCTTTTTCAAAATATCCTTCATAATATCCTAGTTAACTTATAAAATTTCTTCCATTTCCAAGAGGTTTTCATTACTCACTTACTTATCCAATATATTCTATGTTTTTCTGGCCCCGCAAAAAAATGTTAACTTCCCTTAGAATTAACATCTGTCTTCATTTACTTTTATATTAACTTAAGAATTTCGTTAAAATTGCTCATCGTTTACTTACAAATATGGAATATTAATCTCTTAATTTATGTTTTCAAAATATATAAATTGGCTTTTTTTATTAGATTTTTTTCATAGATAACTTCCTGAACTGACTTTTCTTTCAAATTTATCAAAATACCCTCCACCATCTTTAAAGTTATTTCTGAATATTCCTTCATAATAATAGCTTTCAGTTATAATTCTCCCAATCCCTTCTAAATTATTATTTTAATCAAATTACCCCCACATAACTTGTATTATCTTAATAAATTTCATTCACTTTTAGTTTGTTATCTTAAATAACTGCTAATTTTTTTTAGAATTAAGAGATGAGATAAAAATAACTTTGCTATTTAGGATTTATAATCTTTCAAAATCCATATAAGGAATTTCTTTCTATTGTATTTGCTCTTTCAATTTTTTAATTATTAGCCTCTTGATTTAAAGATGATGTCTAAATTTCTTCTTAAACTTGATTATTCTAAAAAGTAGTGGTATTTTGTGTTTATCCGCATTAACTTTAGAATAATGTAAATGAGCTTTGATTGTCGCCATTATCTACTATTTAACTTTAATTTGTATCCTAATATAGATTTTAACCTGAATCTACATATAAAATCCTATCAGTAGTATAATCTTATAAATTGATTTCTATATTTCTAATATTCATTTAAATTAATTATTTAAAATCCTTTCTTTTTTTTTCATCTCAGTGAAGTAACAAAAAAAGAAGTATTTGCACATTTTAAAATCCTTCTTGACTTTCTATTTAGTAATACTATATTTGTCTTCCTATTTTTTTAAATAAATCTTAATTGTTCTTTTATTTCTCATTCAGTTAAAGTTTTCTTTAGCTTTTCAATGTTGCTAATTCAAGTAAAGTCATTCCTAATGAAAAAGCATCAGATTTATAGAAGTCTCTTTATTGATGATTAACCATTTATGGAGACTAATATCCATCAGTTCAGGCTTAAAAACTTGGACCTAATATTTTCATTTATGATCAGAATAGCCAAAATCTGCTATTTTTAGGTGTCCTTAAGAGGTTACAAAAATATTAGCAGGTTTAAATATCAGAATGGTATATGCTCAAATCCTACAGAAAGGCAAAAGCTTCTATTAAAAACTGAGCTAACTAATAAAAAGTTTCTAAGTCAAAATATTAGCCGCCTCTCTCTTCTATTAAATCCCATAAAGTTCCTTTTTCGCAATATTCCATTTCTATTCAGAAGATTTCATCTTATTAATTCTTATTATAATCATAAATTTCGCAGCAATACTTCTTAAATTATAATGGTCTACTTCACAATTTTATTATCACTCCCTTCTATTTATCTTGTTTTATTTTTTTACCATAATAATTTCAAGATTCTATTCTCCTTTTTACTATTTTGAACTAGAACTATTTTCATTTGCTAGTCATTGCCATTAGATTCTGCGATGGTTTTAATAAATTCATAATCAGGAAATTTATTTTATAGTTTCCAAGATTCAACTTAGTTTTCTATTTCAAATGGATATTGAAATAAGCTTTTATATTATCATTTAAAGCGCTTTCTAAATTTTGACGTCTCAAATTTAAATTAAACTAAATAATTACATTCTCCACTCTTAGCTGCTTTCCTCAAAAACATATTACAATCTCTCTGATGAAATCTTGCTTAACAAAACACTTTATTTGAAAATTTCCAGTGTCAAGCAATCAAAATGCATTCAGTATAGAATGCGTTTTTGATTATCGATAAAAATAATAATATGAGCTTGTTTTTAATTTGATTTAAAGCTTATTAAACTTCTTTCTTAAAATCATATATTCTATTTTCTTTTATTAAGCATTTTAACTCCTCTTTATCTAGCTAACTTTAGATATCCTCAATAAATCCCTATAGAATTCCATATTAACTATTCTTTAATTAATCCCCCAAAAAATGTTCATAAATGAGTTAAAGAATATCCATTTTCATCTAACTGTTTAATCAACTTCTCTTTATTTTCTAAATTCTGAAGAAGCTACTCACAATATTCTAGTATTTACTTATTAGGAAACTTTATAAAGTTAGTCAATTTAGATGGAGGATTATCGGTTATTTGAAATAGGACTATTCCTAAAGACTGATAATTTTATTAAATTTATATTTTTTAAGCAAAATTTCAAGTGTCAAAAGCATTTTCTTAATCGGTACTGATTACAAGAGATAGCAAATTGTGCTCAATTTTTCACTCAAGTTAAATATCTGCAATACCGAATAAGTGCTCTAGAGGAATTATATATAGTATATTTTATTTCTCCTAAAAAAGTACTATTTCATGACTGCTTAACTAATATTCTTTTTCTGCCTAGCTAATTAGTTTTTATAAATCCTCAAAATTTCTATTATAAATAAACTAAAATGCTTCTTAGCTATTTATTAGTTAGCTTTTCTATTTCTTTTCTTATTGCATTAATATTCTAACTGCTTTATTTTTCTTACATTTTTAAACAAAGATAGCTTGCAATATTTGGAGAAAGCTATATCCGCACAGCAGTAACTAGATAACTTTCACTCTCAACTTTTCTTGTACTTGCAATTTTTTATATTGTATAGTGTATATTTATCTCCTTATCATTAATGAACTCATAGTAGAATCTTTAATCTTTACAATAGCTATTTTTTAATTTGTATAATGAAAAAAAGTGATAATCCTCGCGTTTTAATTTTTGCCATATTTATTCCTTAGGTTAAGCTTTCTCTTTAGACATAATTACTCTCATTAACAATAGACTTCTAGTTAGAAGAGTTATAGTTCATAATTATTATATAATAGCTTAATTTAGAATTTAAATTAGTTCTTATTTAATTTAAATTTTACACTCTTTAATCTTTATTTCCTTACTATTATTATCTTTAATTTTAATACTCAACTACTGCT
>CAMPDV010006491.1:0-19553 GCA_946699065.1 Loxodes magnus
TAAGCAGTATGCTTTGAGAAGTAATAAGTATTTAGAAAAGTGAAGAAGTAAAGTAAGATAAGAATATCTAATGATAAGTATTCGTAGCAAGCACTAAAATATGAGTTAGAATATGCAAAATGTTAGTAATAATGTCACAATTACGAATCTGTATTCGGTTTATCAAGATATGCTTATAGATGAAAGTTAGCCTATTGAAAAGTGAAGTAGTAATTTAAGAAAAGAAGATAGAATTTCAGTATTAAGCAGTATGCTTTGAGAAGTAATAAGTATTTAGAAAAGTGAAGAAGTAAAGTAAGATAAGAATATCTAATGATAAGTATTCGTAGCAAGCACTAAAATATGAGTTAGAATATGCAAAATGTTAGTAATAATGTCACAATTACGAATCTGTATTCGGTTTATCAAGATATGCTTATAGATGAAAGTTAGCCTATTGAAAAGTGAAGTAGTAATTTAAGAAAAGAAGATAGAATTTCAGTATTAAGCAGTATGCTTTGAGAAGTAATAAGTATTTAGAAAAGTGAAGAAGTAAAGTAAGATAAGAATATCTAATGATAAGTATTCGTAGCAAGCACTAAAATATGAGTTAGAATATGCAAAATGTTAGTAATAATGTCACAATTACGAATCTGTATTCGGTTTATCAAGATATGCTTATAGATGAAAGTTAGCCTATTGAAAAGTGAAGTAGTAATTTAAGAAAAGAAGATAGAATTTCAGTATTAAGCAGTATGCTTTGAGAAGTAATAAGTATTTAGAAAAGTGAAGAAGTAAAGTAAGATAAGAATATCTAATGATAAGTATTCGTAGCAAGCACTAAAATATGAGTTAGAATATGCAAAATGTTAGTAATAATGTCACAATTACGAATCTGTATTCGGTTTATCAAGATATGCTTATAGATGAAAGTTAGCCTATTGAAAAGTGAAGAAGTAAAGTAAGAAAAGAAGATAGAATTTCAGTTTTAAGGAGTATGCTTTGAGAAGTAATAAGTATTTAGAAAAGTGAAGAAGTAAAGTAAGAAAAGAAGATAGAATTTCAGTTTTAAGCAGTATGCTTTGAGAAGTAATAAGTATTTAGAAAAGTGAAGAAGTAGAGTTAGAAAAGAATATCTAATGATAAGTATTCGTAGCAAGCACTAAAATATGAGTTAGAATATGCAAAATGTTAGTAATAATGTCACAATTACGAATCTGTATTCGGTTTATCAAGATATGCTTATAGATGAAAGTTAGCCTATTGAAAAGTGAAGTAGTAATTTAAGAAAAGAAGATAGAATTTCAGTATTAAGCAGTATGCTTTGAGAAGTAATAAGTATTTAGAAAAGTGAAGAAGTAAAGTAAGATAAGAATATCTAATGATAAGTATTCGTAGCAAGCACTAAAATATGAGTTAGAATATGCAAAATGTTAGTAATAATGTCACAATTACGAATCTGTATTCGGTTTATCAAGATATGCTTATAGATGAAAGTTAGCCTATTGAAAAGTGAAGAAGTAAAGTAAGAAAAGAAGATAGAATTTCAGTTTTAAGGAGTATGCTTTGAGAAGTAATAAGTATTTAGAAAAGTGAAGAAGTAAAGTAAGAAAAGAAGATAGAATTTCAGTTTTAAGCAGTATGCTTTGAGAAGTAATAAGTATTTAGAAAAGTGAAGAAGTAAAGTAAGATAAGAATATCTAATGATAAGTATTCGTAGCAAGCACTAAAATATGAGTTAGAATATGCAAAATGTTAGTAATAATGTCACAATTACGAATCTGTATTCGGTTTATCAAGATATGCTTATAGATGAAAGTTAGCCTATTGAAAAGTGAAGTAGTAATTTAAGAAAAGAAGATAGAATTTCAGTATTAAGCAGTATGCTTTGAGAAGTAATAAGTATTTAGAAAAGTGAAGAAGTAAAGTAAGATAAGAATATCTAATGATAAGTATTCGTAGCAAGCACTAAAATATGAGTTAGAATATGCAAAATGTTAGTAATAATGTCACAATTACGAATCTGTATTCGGTTTATCAAGATATGCTTATAGATGAAAGTTAGCCTATTGAAAAGTGAAGTAGTAATTTAAGAAAAGAAGATAGAATTTCAGTATTAAGCAGTATGCTTTGAGAAGTAATAAGTATTTAGAAAAGTGAAGAAGTAAAGTAAGATAAGAATATCTAATGATAAGTATTCGTAGCAAGCACTAAAATATGAGTTAGAATATGCAAAATGTTAGTAATAATGTCACAATTACGAATCTGTATTCGGTTTATCAAGATATGCTTATAGATGAAAGTTAGCCTATTGAAAAGTGAAGAAGTAAAGTAAGAAAAGAAGATAGAATTTCAGTTTTAAGGAGTATGCTTTGAGAAGTAATAAGTATTTAGAAAAGTGAAGAAGTAAAGTAAGAAAAGAAGATAGAATTTCAGTTTTAAGCAGTATGCTTTGAGAAGTAATAAGTATTTAGAAAAGTGAAGAAGTAGAGTTAGAAAAGAATATCTAATGATAAGTATTCGTAGCAAGCACTAAAATATGAGTTAGAATATGCAAAATGTTAGTAATAATGTCACAATTACGAATCTGTATTCGGTTTATCAAGATATGCTTATAGATGAAAGTTAGCCTATTGAAAAGTGAAGTAGTAATTTAAGAAAAGAAGATAGAATTTCAGTATTAAGCAGTATGCTTTGAGAAGTAATAAGTATTTAGAAAAGTGAAGAAGTAAAGTAAGATAAGAATATCTAATGATAAGTATTCGTAGCAAGCACTAAAATATGAGTTAGAATATGCAAAATGTTAGTAATAATGTCACAATTACGAATCTGTATTCGGTTTATCAAGATATGCTTATAGATGAAAGTTAGCCTATTGAAAAGTGAAGAAGTAAAGTAAGAAAAGAAGATAGAATTTCAGTTTTAAGGAGTATGCTTTGAGAAGTAATAAGTATTTAGAAAAGTGAAGAAGTAAAGTAAGAAAAGAAGATAGAATTTCAGTTTTAAGCAGTATGCTTTGAGAAGTAATAAGTATTTAGAAAAGTGAAGAAGTAGAGTTAGAAAAGAATATCTAATGATAAGTATTCGTAGCAAGCACTAAAATATGAGTTAGAATATGCAAAATGTTAGTAATAATGTCACAATTACGAATCTGTATTCGGTTTATCAAGATATGCTTATAGATGAAAGTTAGCCTATTGAAAAGTGAAGTAGTAATTTAAGAAAAGAAGATAGAATTTCAGTATTAAGCAGTATGCTTTGAGAAGTAATAAGTATTTAGAAAAGTGAAGAAGTAAAGTAAGATAAGAATATCTAATGATAAGTATTCGTAGCAAGCACTAAAATATGAGTTAGAATATGCAAAATGTTAGTAATAATGTCACAATTACGAATCTGTATTCGGTTTATCAAGATATGCTTATAGATGAAAGTTAGCCTATTGAAAAGTGAAGTAGTAATTTAAGAAAAGAAGATAGAATTTCAGTATTAAGCAGTATGCTTTGAGAAGTAATAAGTATTTAGAAAAGTGAAGAAGTAAAGTAAGATAAGAATATCTAATGATAAGTATTCGTAGCAAGCACTAAAATATGAGTTAGAATATGCAAAATGTTAGTAATAATGTCACAATTACGAATCTGTATTCGGTTTATCAAGATATGCTTATAGATGAAAGTTAGCCTATTGAAAAGTGAAGAAGTAAAGTAAGAAAAGAAGATAGAATTTCAGTTTTAAGGAGTATGCTTTGAGAAGTAATAAGTATTTAGAAAAGTGAAGAAGTAAAGTAAGAAAAGAAGATAGAATTTCAGTTTTAAGCAGTATGCTTTGAGAAGTAATAAGTATTTAGAAAAGTGAAGAAGTAGAGTTAGAAAAGAATATCTAATGATAAGTATTCGTAGCAAGCACTAAAATATGAGTTAGAATATGCAAAATGTTAGTAATAATGTCACAATTACGAATCTGTATTCGGTTTATCAAGATATGCTTATAGATGAAAGTTAGCCTATTGAAAAGTGAAGTAGTAATTTAAGAAAAGAAGATAGAATTTCAGTATTAAGCAGTATGCTTTGAGAAGTAATAAGTATTTAGAAAAGTGAAGAAGTAAAGTAAGATAAGAATATCTAATGATAAGTATTCGTAGCAAGCACTAAAATATGAGTTAGAATATGCAAAATGTTAGTAATAATGTCACAATTACGAATCTGTATTCGGTTTATCAAGATATGCTTATAGATGAAAGTTAGCCTATTGAAAAGTGAAGTAGTAATTTAAGAAAAGAAGATAGAATTTCAGTATTAAGCAGTATGCTTTGAGAAGTAATAAGTATTTAGAAAAGTGAAGAAGTAAAGTAAGATAAGAATATCTAATGATAAGTATTCGTAGCAAGCACTAAAATATGAGTTAGAATATGCAAAATGTTAGTAATAATGTCACAATTACGAATCTGTATTCGGTTTATCAAGATATGCTTATAGATGAAAGTTAGCCTATTGAAAAGTGAAGTAGTAATTTAAGAAAAGAAGATAGAATTTCAGTATTAAGCAGTATGCTTTGAGAAGTAATAAGTATTTAGAAAAGTGAAGAAGTAAAGTAAGATAAGAATATCTAATGATAAGTATTCGTAGCAAGCACTAAAATATGAGTTAGAATATGCAAAATGTTAGTAATAATGTCACAATTACGAATCTGTATTCGGTTTATCAAGATATGCTTATAGATGAAAGTTAGCCTATTGAAAAGTGAAGAAGTAAAGTAAGAAAAGAAGATAGAATTTCAGTTTTAAGGAGTATGCTTTGAGAAGTAATAAGTATTTAGAAAAGTGAAGAAGTAAAGTAAGAAAAGAAGATAGAATTTCAGTTTTAAGCAGTATGCTTTGAGAAGTAATAAGTATTTAGAAAAGTGAAGAAGTAAAGTAAGATAAGAATATCTAATGATAAGTATTCGTAGCAAGCACTAAAATATGAGTTAGAATATGCAAAATGTTAGTAATAATGTCACAATTACGAATCTGTATTCGGTTTATCAAGATATGCTTATAGATGAAAGTTAGCCTATTGAAAAGTGAAGTAGTAATTTAAGAAAAGAAGATAGAATTTCAGTATTAAGCAGTATGCTTTGAGAAGTAATAAGTATTTAGAAAAGTGAAGAAGTAAAGTAAGATAAGAATATCTAATGATAAGTATTCGTAGCAAGCACTAAAATATGAGTTAGAATATGCAAAATGTTAGTAATAATGTCACAATTACGAATCTGTATTCGGTTTATCAAGATATGCTTATAGATGAAAGTTAGCCTATTGAAAAGTGAAGAAGTAAAGTAAGAAAAGAAGATAGAATTTCAGTTTTAAGGAGTATGCTTTGAGAAGTAATAAGTATTTAGAAAAGTGAAGAAGTAAAGTAAGAAAAGAAGATAGAATTTCAGTATTAAGCAGTATGCTTTGAGAAGTAATAAGTATTTAGAAAAGTGAAGAAGTAAAGTAAGATAAGAATATCTAATGATAAGTATTCGTAGCAAGCACTAAAATATGAGTTAGAATATGCAAAATGTTAGTAATAATGTCACAATTACGAATCTGTATTCGGTTTATCAAGATATGCTTATAGATGAAAGTTAGCCTATTGAAAAGTGAAGAAGTAAAGTAAGAAAAGAAGATAGAATTTCAGTTTTAAGGAGTATGCTTTGAGAAGTAATAAGTATTTAGAAAAGTGAAGAAGTAAAGTAAGAAAAGAAGATAGAATTTCAGTTTTAAGCAGTATGCTTTGAGAAGTAATAAGTATTTAGAAAAGTGAAGAAGTAGAGTTAGAAAAGAATATCTAATGATAAGTATTCGTAGCAAGCACTAAAATATGAGTTAGAATATGCAAAATGTTAGTAATAATGTCACAATTACGAATCTGTATTCGGTTTATCAAGATATGCTTATAGATGAAAGTTAGCCTATTGAAAAGTGAAGTAGTAATTTAAGAAAAGAAGATAGAATTTCAGTATTAAGCAGTATGCTTTGAGAAGTAATAAGTATTTAGAAAAGTGAAGAAGTAAAGTAAGATAAGAATATCTAATGATAAGTATTCGTAGCAAGCACTAAAATATGAGTTAGAATATGCAAAATGTTAGTAATAATGTCACAATTACGAATCTGTATTCGGTTTATCAAGATATGCTTATAGATGAAAGTTAGCCTATTGAAAAGTGAAGTAGTAATTTAAGAAAAGAAGATAGAATTTCAGTATTAAGCAGTATGCTTTGAGAAGTAATAAGTATTTAGAAAAGTGAAGAAGTAAAGTAAGATAAGAATATCTAATGATAAGTATTCGTAGCAAGCACTAAAATATGAGTTAGAATATGCAAAATGTTAGTAATAATGTCACAATTACGAATCTGTATTCGGTTTATCAAGATATGCTTATAGATGAAAGTTAGCCTATTGAAAAGTGAAGTAGTAATTTAAGAAAAGAAGATAGAATTTCAGTATTAAGCAGTATGCTTTGAGAAGTAATAAGTATTTAGAAAAGTGAAGAAGTAAAGTAAGATAAGAATATCTAATGATAAGTATTCGTAGCAAGCACTAAAATATGAGTTAGAATATGCAAAATGTTAGTAATAATGTCACAATTACGAATCTGTATTCGGTTTATCAAGATATGCTTATAGATGAAAGTTAGCCTATTGAAAAGTGAAGAAGTAAAGTAAGAAAAGAAGATAGAATTTCAGTTTTAAGGAGTATGCTTTGAGAAGTAATAAGTATTTAGAAAAGTGAAGAAGTAAAGTAAGAAAAGAAGATAGAATTTCAGTTTTAAGCAGTATGCTTTGAGAAGTAATAAGTATTTAGAAAAGTGAAGAAGTAGAGTTAGAAAAGAATATCTAATGATAAGTATTCGTAGCAAGCACTAAAATATGAGTTAGAATATGCAAAATGTTAGTAATAATGTCACAATTACGAATCTGTATTCGGTTTATCAAGATATGCTTATAGATGAAAGTTAGCCTATTGAAAAGTGAAGTAGTAATTTAAGAAAAGAAGATAGAATTTCAGTATTAAGCAGTATGCTTTGAGAAGTAATAAGTATTTAGAAAAGTGAAGAAGTAAAGTAAGATAAGAATATCTAATGATAAGTATTCGTAGCAAGCACTAAAATATGAGTTAGAATATGCAAAATGTTAGTAATAATGTCACAATTACGAATCTGTATTCGGTTTATCAAGATATGCTTATAGATGAAAGTTAGCCTATTGAAAAGTGAAGTAGTAATTTAAGAAAAGAAGATAGAATTTCAGTATTAAGCAGTATGCTTTGAGAAGTAATAAGTATTTAGAAAAGTGAAGAAGTAAAGTAAGATAAGAATATCTAATGATAAGTATTCGTAGCAAGCACTAAAATATGAGTTAGAATATGCAAAATGTTAGTAATAATGTCACAATTACGAATCTGTATTCGGTTTATCAAGATATGCTTATAGATGAAAGTTAGCCTATTGAAAAGTGAAGAAGTAAAGTAAGAAAAGAAGATAGAATTTCAGTTTTAAGGAGTATGCTTTGAGAAGTAATAAGTATTTAGAAAAGTGAAGAAGTAAAGTAAGAAAAGAAGATAGAATTTCAGTTTTAAGCAGTATGCTTTGAGAAGTAATAAGTATTTAGAAAAGTGAAGAAGTAGAGTTAGAAAAGAATATCTAATGATAAGTATTCGTAGCAAGCACTAAAATATGAGTTAGAATATGCAAAATGTTAGTAATAATGTCACAATTACGAATCTGTATTCGGTTTATCAAGATATGCTTATAGATGAAAGTTAGCCTATTGAAAAGTGAAGTAGTAATTTAAGAAAAGAAGATAGAATTTCAGTATTAAGCAGTATGCTTTGAGAAGTAATAAGTATTTAGAAAAGTGAAGAAGTAAAGTAAGATAAGAATATCTAATGATAAGTATTCGTAGCAAGCACTAAAATATGAGTTAGAATATGCAAAATGTTAGTAATAATGTCACAATTACGAATCTGTATTCGGTTTATCAAGATATGCTTATAGATGAAAGTTAGCCTATTGAAAAGTGAAGAAGTAAAGTAAGAAAAGAAGATAGAATTTCAGTTTTAAGGAGTATGCTTTGAGAAGTAATAAGTATTTAGAAAAGTGAAGAAGTAAAGTAAGATAAGAATATCTAATGATAAGTATTCGTAGCAAGCACTAAAATATGAGTTAGAATATGCAAAATGTTAGTAATAATGTCACAATTACGAATCTGTATTCGGTTTATCAAGATATGCTTATAGATGAAAGTTAGCCTATTGAAAAGTGAAGAAGTAAAGTAAGAAAAGAAGATAGAATTTCAGTTTTAAGGAGTATGCTTTGAGAAGTAATAAGTATTTAGAAAAGTGAAGAAGTAAAGTAAGAAAAGAAGATAGAATTTCAGTATTAAGCAGTATGCTTTGAGAAGTAATAAGTATTTAGAAAAGTGAAGAAGTAAAGTAAGATAAGAATATCTAATGATAAGTATTCGTAGCAAGCACTAAAATATGAGTTAGAATATGCAAAATGTTAGTAATAATGTCACAATTACGAATCTGTATTCGGTTTATCAAGATATGCTTATAGATGAAAGTTAGCCTATTGAAAAGTGAAGAAGTAAAGTAAGAAAAGAAGATAGAATTTCAGTTTTAAGGAGTATGCTTTGAGAAGTAATAAGTATTTAGAAAAGTGAAGAAGTAAAGTAAGAAAAGAAGATAGAATTTCAGTATTAAGCAGTATGCTTTGAGAAGTAATAAGTATTTAGAAAAGTGAAGAAGTAAAGTAAGATAAGAATATCTAATGATAAGTATTCGTAGCAAGCACTAAAATATGAGTTAGAATATGCAAAATGTTAGTAATAATGTCACAATTACGAATCTGTATTCGGTTTATCAAGATATGCTTATAGATGAAAGTTAGCCTATTGAAAAGTGAAGAAGTAAAGTAAGAAAAGAAGATAGAATTTCAGTTTTAAGGAGTATGCTTTGAGAAGTAATAAGTATTTAGAAAAGTGAAGAAGTAAAGTAAGAAAAGAAGATAGAATTTCAGTTTTAAGCAGTATGCTTTGAGAAGTAATAAGTATTTAGAAAAGTGAAGAAGTAGAGTTAGAAAAGAATATCTAATGATAAGTATTCGTAGCAAGCACTAAAATATGAGTTAGAATATGCAAAATGTTAGTAATAATGTCACAATTACGAATCTGTATTCGGTTTATCAAGATATGCTTATAGATGAAAGTTAGCCTATTGAAAAGTGAAGTAGTAATTTAAGAAAAGAAGATAGAATTTCAGTATTAAGCAGTATGCTTTGAGAAGTAATAAGTATTTAGAAAAGTGAAGAAGTAAAGTAAGATAAGAATATCTAATGATAAGTATTCGTAGCAAGCACTAAAATATGAGTTAGAATATGCAAAATGTTAGTAATAATGTCACAATTACGAATCTGTATTCGGTTTATCAAGATATGCTTATAGATGAAAGTTAGCCTATTGAAAAGTGAAGTAGTAATTTAAGAAAAGAAGATAGAATTTCAGTATTAAGCAGTATGCTTTGAGAAGTAATAAGTATTTAGAAAAGTGAAGAAGTAAAGTAAGATAAGAATATCTAATGATAAGTATTCGTAGCAAGCACTAAAATATGAGTTAGAATATGCAAAATGTTAGTAATAATGTCACAATTACGAATCTGTATTCGGTTTATCAAGATATGCTTATAGATGAAAGTTAGCCTATTGAAAAGTGAAGAAGTAAAGTAAGAAAAGAAGATAGAATTTCAGTTTTAAGGAGTATGCTTTGAGAAGTAATAAGTATTTAGAAAAGTGAAGAAGTAAAGTAAGAAAAGAAGATAGAATTTCAGTTTTAAGCAGTATGCTTTGAGAAGTAATAAGTATTTAGAAAAGTGAAGAAGTAGAGTTAGAAAAGAATATCTAATGATAAGTATTCGTAGCAAGCACTAAAATATGAGTTAGAATATGCAAAATGTTAGTAATAATGTCACAATTACGAATCTGTATTCGGTTTATCAAGATATGCTTATAGATGAAAGTTAGCCTATTGAAAAGTGAAGTAGTAATTTAAGAAAAGAAGATAGAATTTCAGTATTAAGCAGTATGCTTTGAGAAGTAATAAGTATTTAGAAAAGTGAAGAAGTAAAGTAAGATAAGAATATCTAATGATAAGTATTCGTAGCAAGCACTAAAATATGAGTTAGAATATGCAAAATGTTAGTAATAATGTCACAATTACGAATCTGTATTCGGTTTATCAAGATATGCTTATAGATGAAAGTTAGCCTATTGAAAAGTGAAGAAGTAAAGTAAGAAAAGAAGATAGAATTTCAGTTTTAAGGAGTATGCTTTGAGAAGTAATAAGTATTTAGAAAAGTGAAGAAGTAAAGTAAGAAAAGAAGATAGAATTTCAGTTTTAAGCAGTATGCTTTGAGAAGTAATAAGTATTTAGAAAAGTGAAGAAGTAGAGTTAGAAAAGAATATCTAATGATAAGTATTCGTAGCAAGCACTAAAATATGAGTTAGAATATGCAAAATGTTAGTAATAATGTCACAATTACGAATCTGTATTCGGTTTATCAAGATATGCTTATAGATGAAAGTTAGCCTATTGAAAAGTGAAGTAGTAATTTAAGAAAAGAAGATAGAATTTCAGTATTAAGCAGTATGCTTTGAGAAGTAATAAGTATTTAGAAAAGTGAAGAAGTAAAGTAAGATAAGAATATCTAATGATAAGTATTCGTAGCAAGCACTAAAATATGAGTTAGAATATGCAAAATGTTAGTAATAATGTCACAATTACGAATCTGTATTCGGTTTATCAAGATATGCTTATAGATGAAAGTTAGCCTATTGAAAAGTGAAGAAGTAAAGTAAGAAAAGAAGATAGAATTTCAGTTTTAAGGAGTATGCTTTGAGAAGTAATAAGTATTTAGAAAAGTGAAGAAGTAAAGTAAGAAAAGAAGATAGAATTTCAGTTTTAAGCAGTATGCTTTGAGAAGTAATAAGTATTTAGAAAAGTGAAGAAGTAGAGTTAGAAAAGAATATCTAATGATAAGTATTCGTAGCAAGCACTAAAATATGAGTTAGAATATGCAAAATGTTAGTAATAATGTCACAATTACGAATCTGTATTCGGTTTATCAAGATATGCTTATAGATGAAAGTTAGCCTATTGAAAAGTGAAGTAGTAATTTAAGAAAAGAAGATAGAATTTCAGTATTAAGCAGTATGCTTTGAGAAGTAATAAGTATTTAGAAAAGTGAAGAAGTAAAGTAAGATAAGAATATCTAATGATAAGTATTCGTAGCAAGCACTAAAATATGAGTTAGAATATGCAAAATGTTAGTAATAATGTCACAATTACGAATCTGTATTCGGTTTATCAAGATATGCTTATAGATGAAAGTTAGCCTATTGAAAAGTGAAGAAGTAAAGTAAGAAAAGAAGATAGAATTTCAGTTTTAAGGAGTATGCTTTGAGAAGTAATAAGTATTTAGAAAAGTGAAGTAGTAATTTAAGAAAAGAAGATAGAATTTCAGTATTAAGCAGTATGCTTTGAGAAGTAATAAGTATTTAGAAAAGTGAAGAAGTAAAGTAAGATAAGAATATCTAATGATAAGTATTCGTAGCAAGCACTAAAATATGAGTTAGAATATGCAAAATGTTAGTAATAATGTCACAATTACGAATCTGTATTCGGTTTATCAAGATATGCTTATAGATGAAAGTTAGCCTATTGAAAAGTGAAGAAGTAAAGTAAGAAAAGAAGATAGAATTTCAGTTTTAAGGAGTATGCTTTGAGAAGTAATAAGTATTTAGAAAAGTGAAGTAGTAATTTAAGAAAAGAAGATAGAATTTCAGTATTAAGCAGTATGCTTTGAGAAGTAATAAGTATTTAGAAAAGTGAAGAAGTAAAGTAAGATAAGAATATCTAATGATAAGTATTCGTAGCAAGCACTAAAATATGAGTTAGAATATGCAAAATGTTAGTAATAATGTCACAATTACGAATCTGTATTCGGTTTATCAAGATATGCTTATAGATGAAAGTTAGCCTATTGAAAAGTGAAGAAGTAAAGTAAGAAAAGAAGATAGAATTTCAGTTTTAAGGAGTATGCTTTGAGAAGTAATAAGTATTTAGAAAAGTGAAGTAGTAATTTAAGAAAAGAAGATAGAATTTCAGTATTAAGCAGTATGCTTTGAGAAGTAATAAGTATTTAGAAAAGTGAAGAAGTAAAGTAAGATAAGAATATCTAATGATAAGTATTCGTAGCAAGCACTAAAATATGAGTTAGAATATGCAAAATGTTAGTAATAATGTCACAATTACGAATCTGTATTCGGTTTATCAAGATATGCTTATAGATGAAAGTTAGCCTATTGAAAAGTGAAGAAGTAAAGTAAGAAAAGAAGATAGAATTTCAGTTTTAAGGAGTATGCTTTGAGAAGTAATAAGTATTTAGAAAAGTGAAGTAGTAATTTAAGAAAAGAAGATAGAATTTCAGTATTAAGCAGTATGCTTTGAGAAGTAATAAGTATTTAGAAAAGTGAAGAAGTAAAGTAAGATAAGAATATCTAATGATAAGTATTCGTAGCAAGCACTAAAATATGAGTTAGAATATGCAAAATGTTAGTAATAATGTCACAATTACGAATCTGTATTCGGTTTATCAAGATATGCTTATAGATGAAAGTTAGCCTATTGAAAAGTGAAGTAGTAATTTAAGAAAAGAAGATAGAATTTCAGTATTAAGCAGTATGCTTTGAGAAGTAATAAGTATTTAGAAAAGTGAAGAAGTAAAGTAAGATAAGAATATCTAATGATAAGTATTCGTAGCAAGCACTAAAATATGAGTTAGAATATGCAAAATGTTAGTAATAATGTCACAATTACGAATCTGTATTCGGTTTATCAAGATATGCTTATAGATGAAAGTTAGCCTATTGAAAAGTGAAGAAGTAAAGTAAGAAAAGAAGATAGAATTTCAGTTTTAAGGAGTATGCTTTGAGAAGTAATAAGTATTTAGAAAAGTGAAGAAGTAAAGTAAGAAAAGAAGATAGAATTTCAGTTTTAAGCAGTATGCTTTGAGAAGTAATAAGTATTTAGAAAAGTGAAGAAGTAAAGTAAGATAAGAATATCTAATGATAAGTATTCGTAGCAAGCACTAAAATATGAGTTAGAATATGCAAAATGTTAGTAATAATGTCACAATTACGAATCTGTATTCGGTTTATCAAGATATGCTTATAGATGAAAGTTAGCCTATTGAAAAGTGAAGAAGTAAAGTAAGAAAAGAAGATAGAATTTCAGTTTTAAGGAGTATGCTTTGAGAAGTAATAAGTATTTAGAAAAGTGAAGAAGTAAAGTAAGAAAAGAAGATAGAATTTCAGTTTTAAGCAGTATGCTTTGAGAAGTAAAAAGTATTTAGAAAAGTGAAGAAGTAGAGTTAGAAAAGAATATCTAATGATAAGTATTCGTAGCAAGCACTAAAATATGAGTTAGAATATGCAAAATGTTAGTAATAATGTCACAATTACGAATCTGTATTCGGTTTATCAAGATATGCTTATAGATGAAAGTTAGCCTATTGAAAAGTGAAGAAGTAAAGTAAGAAAAGAAGATAGAATTTCAGTTTTAAGGAGTATGCTTTGAGAAGTAATAAGTATTTAGAAAAGTGAAGAAGTAAAGTAAGAAAAGAAGATAGAATTTCAGTTTTAAGCAGTATGCTTTGAGAAGTAATAAGTATTTAGAAAAGTGAAGAAGTAAAGTAAGAAAAGAAGATAGAATTTCAGTTTTAAGCAGTATGCTTTGAGAAGTAATAAGTATTTAGAAAAGTGAAGAAGTAAAGTAAGATAAGAATATCTAATGATAAGTATTCGTAGCAAGCACTAAAATATGAGTTAGAATATGCAAAATGTTAGTAATAATGTCACAATTACGAATCTGTATTCGGTTTATCAAGATATGCTTATAGATGAAAGTTAGCCTATTGAAAAGTGAAGTAGTAAAGTAAGAAAAGAAGATAGAATTTCAGTTTTAAGGAGTATGCTTTGAGAAGTAATAAGTATTTAGAAAAGTGAAGAAGTAAAGTAAGAAAAGAAGATAGAATTTCAGTTTTAAGCAGTATGCTTTGAGAAGTAATAAGTATTTAGAAAAGTGAAGAAGTAGAGTTAGAAAAGAATATCTAATGATAAGTATTCGTAGCAAGCACTAAAATATGAGTTAGAATATGCAAAATGTTAGTAATAATGTCACAATTACGAATCTGTATTCGGTTTATCAAGATATGCTTATAGATGAAAGTTAGCCTATTGAAAAGTGAAGAAGTAAAGTAAGAAAAGAAGATAGAATTTCAGTTTTAAGGAGTATGCTTTGAGAAGTAATAAGTATTTAGAAAAGTGAAGAAGTAAAGTAAGAAAAGAAGATAGAATTTCAGTTTTAAGCAGTATGCTTTGAGAAGTAATAAGTATTTAGAAAAGTGAAGAAGTAGAGTTAGAAAAGAATATCTAATGATAAGTATTCGTAGCAAGCACTAAAATATGAGTTAGAATATGCAAAATGTTAGTAATAATGTCACAATTACGAATCTGTATTCGGTTTATCAAGATATGCTTATAGATGAAAGTTAGCCTATTGAAAAGTGAAGTAGTAATTTAAGAAAAGAAGATAGAATTTCAGTATTAAGCAGTATGCTTTGAGAAGTAATAAGTATTTAGAAAAGTGAAGAAGTAAAGTAAGATAAGAATATCTAATGATAAGTATTCGTAGCAAGCACTAAAATATGAGTTAGAATATGCAAAATGTTAGTAATAATGTCACAATTACGAATCTGTATTCGGTTTATCAAGATATGCTTATAGATGAAAGTTAGCCTATTGAAAAGTGAAGAAGTAAAGTAAGAAAAGAAGATAGAATTTCAGTTTTAAGGAGTATGCTTTGAGAAGTAATAAGTATTTAGAAAAGTGAAGTAGTAATTTAAGAAAAGAAGATAGAATTTCAGTATTAAGCAGTATGCTTTGAGAAGTAATAAGTATTTAGAAAAGTGAAGAAGTAAAGTAAGATAAGAATATCTAATGATAAGTATTCGTAGCAAGCACTAAAATATAAGTTAGAATATCCAAAATGTTAGTAATAATATAATAGATACGAATCTGTATTCGGTTTGTCAAGATATGCTTGTAGATGAAAGTTAGCCTATAGAAAAGTGAAGAAGTAAAGTAAGAAAAGAATATCTAATGATAAGTTTTCGTAGCAAGCACTAAAATATAAGTTAGAATATCCAAAATGTTAATAATTATATCACAATTACGAATCTGTATTCGGTTAGTCAAGATATGCTTGTAGATGAAAGTTAGCCTATAGAAAAGTGAAGAAGTAAAGTAAGAAAAGAATATCTAATGATAAGTTTTCGTAGCAAGCACTAAAATATAAGTTAGAATATCCAAAATGTTAGTAATAATGTAATAATTACGAATCTGTATTCGGTTAGTCAAGATATGCTTGTAGATGAAAGTTAGCCTATAGAAAAGTGAAGAAGTAAAGTAAGAAAAGAATATCTAATGATAAGTTTTCGTAGCAAGCACTAAAATATAAGTTAGAATATCCAAAATGTTAATAATTATATCACAATTACGAATCTGTATTCGGTTAGTCAAGATATGCTTGTAGATGAAAGTTAGCCTATAGAAAAGTGAAGAAGTAAAGTAAGAAAAGAATATCTAATGATAAGTTTTCGTAGCAAGCACTAAAATATAAGTTAGAATATCCAAAATGTTAGTAATAATGTAATAATTACGAATCTGTATTCGGTTAGTCAAGATATGCTTGTAGATGAAAGTTAGCCTATAGAAAAGTGAAGAAGTAAAGTAAGAAAAGAATATCTAATGATAAGTTTTCGTAGCAAGCACTAAAATATAAGTTAGAATATCCAAAATGTTAATAATTATATCACAATTACGAATCTGTATTCGGTTAGTCAAGATATGCTTGTAGATGAAAGTTAGCCTATAGAAAAGTGAAGAAGTAAAGTAAGAAAAGAATATCTAATGATAAGTTTTCGTAGCAAGCACTAAAATATAAGTTAGAATATCCAAAATGTTAGTAATAATATAATAGATACGAATCTGTATTCGGTTTGTCAAGATATGCTTGTAGATGAAAGTTAGCCTATAGAAAAGTGAAGAAGTAAAGTAAGAAAAGAATATCTAATGATAAGTTTTCGTAGCAAGCACTAAAATATAAGTTAGAATATCCAAAATGTTAGTAATAATGTAATAATTACGAATCTGTATTCGGTTAGTCAAGATATGCTTGTAGATGAAAGTTAGCCTATAGAAAAGTGAAGAAGTAAAGTAAGAAAAGAATATCTAATGATAAGTTTTCGTAGCAAGCACTAAAATATAAGTTAGAATATCCAAAATGTTAATAATTATATCACAATTACGAATCTGTATTCGGTTAGTCAAGATATGCTTGTAGATGAAAGTTAGCCTATAGAAAAGTGAAGAAGTAAAGTAAGAAAAGAATATCTAATGATAAGTTTTCGTAGCAAGCACTAAAATATAAGTTAGAATATCCAAAATGTTAGTAATAATGTAATAATTACGAATCTGTATTCGGTTAGTCAAGATATGCTTGTAGATGAAAGTTAGCCTATAGAAAAGTGAAGAAGTAAAGTAAGAAAAGAATATCTAATGATAAGTTTTCGTAGCAAGCACTAAAATATAAGTTAGAATATCCAAAATGTTAATAATTATATCACAATTACGAATCTGTATTCGGTTAGTCAAGATATGCTTGTAGATGAAAGTTAGCCTATAGAAAAGTGAAGAAGTAAAGTAAGAAAAGAATATCTAATGATAAGTTTTCGTAGCAAGCACTAAAATATAAGTTAGAATATCCAAAATGTTAGTAATAATATAATAGATACGAATCTGTATTCGGTTTGTCAAGATATGCTTGTAGATGAAAGTTAGCCTATAGAAAAGTGAAGAAGTAAAGTAAGAAAAGAATATCTAATGATAAGTTTTCGTAGCAAGCACTAAAATATAAGTTAGAATATCCAAAATGTTAATAATTATATCACAATTACGAATCTGTATTCGGTTAGTCAAGATATGCTTGTAGATGAAAGTTAGCCTATAGAAAAGTGAAGAAGTAAAGTAAGAAAAGAATATCTAATGATAAGTTTTCGTAGCAAGCACTAAAATATAAGTTAGAATATCCAAAATGTTAGTAATAATGTAATAATTACGAATCTGTATTCGGTTAGTCAAGATATGCTTGTAGATGAAAGTTAGCCTATAGAAAAGTGAAGAAGTAAAGTAAGAAAAGAATATCTAATGATAAGTTTTCGTAGCAAGCACTAAAATATAAGTTAGAATATCCAAAATGTTAATAATTATATCACAATTACGAATCTGTATTCGGTTAGTCAAGATATGCTTGTAGATGAAAGTTAGCCTATAGAAAAGTGAAGAAGTAAAGTAAGAAAAGAATATCTAATGATAAGTTTTCGTAGCAAGCACTAAAATATAAGTTAGAATATCCAAAATGTTAGTAATAATATAATAGATACGAATCTGTATTCGGTTTGTCAAGATATGCTTGTAGATGAAAGTTAGCCTATAGAAAAGTGAAGAAGTAAAGTAAGAAAAGAATATCTAATGATAAGTTTTCGTAGCAAGCACTAAAATATAAGTTAGAATATCCAAAATGTTAGTAATAATGTAATAATTACGAATCTGTATTCGGTTAGTCAAGATATGCTTGTAGATGAAAGTTAGCCTATAGAAAAGTGAAGAAGTAAAGTAAGAAAAGAATATCTAATGATAAGTTTTCGTAGCAAGCACTAAAATATAAGTTAGAATATCCAAAATGTTAATAATTATATCACAATTACGAATCTGTATTCGGTTAGTCAAGATATGCTTGTAGATGAAAGTTAGCCTATAGAAAAGTGAAGAAGTAAAGTAAGAAAAGAATATCTAATGATAAGTTTTCGTAGCAAGCACTAAAATATAAGTTAGAATATCCAAAATGTTAGTAATAATATAATAGATACGAATCTGTATTCGGTTTGTCAAGATATGCTTGTAGATGAAAGTTAGCCTATAGAAAAGTGAAGAAGTAAAGTAAGAAAAGAATATCTAATGATAAGTTTTCGTAGCAAGCACTAAAATATAAGTTAGAATATCCAAAATGTTAGTAATAATGTAATAATTACGAATCTGTATTCGGTTAGTCAAGATATGCTTGTAGATGAAAGTTAGCCTATAGAAAAGTGAAGAAGTAAAGTAAGAAAAGAATATCTAATGATAAGTTTTCGTAGCAAGCACTAAAATATAAGTTAGAATATCCAAAATGTTAATAATTATATCACAATTACGAATCTGTATTCGGTTAGTCAAGATATGCTTGTAGATGAAAGTTAGCCTATAGAAAAGTGAAGAAGTAAAGTAAGAAAAGAATATCTAATGATAAGTTTTCGTAGCAAGCACTAAAATATAAGTTAGAATATCCAAAATGTTAGTAATAATGTAATAATTACGAATCTGTATTCGGTTAGTCAAGATATGCTTGTAGATGAAAGTTAGCCTATAGAAAAGTGAAGAAGTAAAGTAAGAAAAGAATATCTAATGATAAGTTTTCGTAGCAAGCACTAAAATATAAGTTAGAATATCCAAAATGTTAATAATTATATCACAATTACGAATCTGTATTCGGTTAGTCAAGATATGCTTGTAGATGAAAGTTAGCCTATAGAAAAGTGAAGAAGTAAAGTAAGAAAAGAATATCTAATGATAAGTTTTCGTAGCAAGCACTAAAATATAAGTTAGAATATCCAAAATGTTAGTAATAATATAATAGATACGAATCTGTATTCGGTTTGTCAAGATATGCTTGTAGATGAAAGTTAGCCTATAGAAAAGTGAAGAAGTAAAGTAAGAAAAGAATATCTAATGATAAGTTTTCGTAGCAAGCACTAAAATATAAGTTAGAATATCCAAAATGTTAATAATTATATCACAATTACGAATCTGTATTCGGTTAGTCAAGATATGCTTGTAGATGAAAGTTAGCCTATAGAAAAGTGAAGAAGTAAAGTAAGAAAAGAATATCTAATGATAAGTTTTCGTAGCAAGCACTAAAATATAAGTTAGAATATCCAAAATGTTAGTAATAATGTAATAATTACGAATCTGTATTCGGTTAGTCAAGATATGCTTGTAGATGAAAGTTAGCCTATAGAAAAGTGAAGAAGTAAAGTAAGAAAAGAATATCTAATGATAAGTTTTCGTAGCAAGCACTAAAATATAAGTTAGAATATCCAAAATGTTAGTAATAATATAATAGATACGAATCTGTATTCGGTTTGTCAAGATATGCTTGTAGATGAAAGTTAGCCTATAGAAAAGTGAAGAAGTAAAGTAAGAAAAGAATATCTAATGATAAGTTTTCGTAGCAAGCACTAAAATATAAGTTAGAATATCCAAAATGTTAATAATTATATCACAATTACGAATCTGTATTCGGTTAGTCAAGATATGCTTGTAGATGAAAGTTAGCCT
>CAMPDV010006492.1:0-20219 GCA_946699065.1 Loxodes magnus
AAGAAGTCGAAAGATAGAATTTCAGTTTTAAGAAGTATGCTTTGAGAAGTAATAAGTATTTAGAAAAGTGAAGAAGTAAAGTTAGAAAAGAATATCTAATGATAAGTTTTCGTAGCAAGCACTAAAATATAAGTTATAATATCCAAAATGTTAATATTTATATAATAATTACGAATCTGTATTCGGTTAGTCATGATATGCTTGTAGATGAAAGTTAGCCTATAGAAAAGTGAAGAAGTAAAGTAAGAAAAGAATATCTAATGATAAGTTTTCGTAGCAAGCACTAAAATATAAGTTATAATATCCAAAATGTTAATATTTATATAATAATTACGAATCTGTATTCGGTTAGTCATGATATGCTTGTAGATGAAAGTTAGCCTATAGAAAAGTGAAGAAGTAAAGTAAGAAAAGAATATCTAATGATAAGTTTTCGTAGCAAGCACTAAAATATAAGTTATAATATCCAAAATGTTAATATTTATATAATAATTACGAATCTGTATTCGGTTAGTCAAGATATGCTTGTAGATGAAAGTTAGCCTATAGAAAAGTGAAGAAGTAAAGTAAGAAAGAAGATAGAATTTCAGTTTTAAGAAGTATGCTTTGAGAAGTAATAAGTATTTAGAAAAGTGAAGAAGTAAAGTTAGAAAAGAATATCTAATGATAAGTTTTCGTAGCAAGCACTAAAATATAAGTTATAATATCCAAAATGTTAATATTTATATAATAATTACGAATCTGTATTCGGTTAGTCATGATATGCTTGTAGATGAAAGTTAGCCTATAGAAAAGTGAAGAAGTAAAGTAAGAAAAGAATATCTAATGATAAGTTTTCGTAGCAAGCACTAAAATATAAGTTATAATATCCAAAATGTTAATATTTATATAATAATTACGAATCTGTATTCGGTTAGTCATGATATGCTTGTAGATGAAAGTTAGCCTATAGAAAAGTGAAGAAGTAAAGTAAGAAAAGAATATCTAATGATAAGTTTTCGTAGCAAGCACTAAAATATAAGTTATAATATCCAAAATGTTAATATTTATATAATAATTACGAATCTGTATTCGGTTAGTCAAGATATGCTTGTAGATGAAAGTTAGCCTATAGAAAAGTGAAGAAGTAAAGTAAGAAAGAAGATAGAATTTCAGTTTTAAGAAGTATGCTTTGAGAAGTAATAAGTATTTAGAAAAGTGAAGAAGTAAAGTTAGAAAAGAATATCTAATGATAAGTTTTCGTAGCAAGCACTAAAATATAAGTTATAATATCCAAAATGTTAATATTTATATAATAATTACGAATCTGTATTCGGTTAGTCAAGATATGCTTGTAGATGAAAGTTAGCCTATAGAAAAGTGAAGAAGTAAAGTAAGAAAAGAATATCTAATGATAAGTTTTCGTAGCAAGCACTAAAATATAAGTTATAATATCCAAAATGTTAATATTTATATAATAATTACGAATCTGTATTCGGTTAGTCATGATATGCTTGTAGATGAAAGTTAGCCTATAGAAAAGTGAAGAAGTAAAGTAAGAAAAGAATATCTAATGATAAGTTTTCGTAGCAAGCACTAAAATATAAGTTATAATATCCAAAATGTTAATATTTATATAATAATTACGAATCTGTATTCGGTTAGTCAAGATATGCTTGTAGATGAAAGTTAGCCTATAGAAAAGTGAAGAAGTAAAGTAAGAAAGAAGATAGAATTTCAGTTTTAAGAAGTATGCTTTGAGAAGTAATAAGTATTTAGAAAAGTGAAGAAGTAAAGTTAGAAAAGAATATCTAATGATAAGTTTTCGTAGCAAGCACTAAAATATAAGTTATAATATCCAAAATGTTAATATTTATATAATAATTACGAATCTGTATTCGGTTAGTCAAGATATGCTTGTAGATGAAAGTTAGCCTATAGAAAAGTGAAGAAGTAAAGTAAGAAAAGAATATCTAATGATAAGTTTTCGTAGCAAGCACTAAAATATAAGTTATAATATCCAAAATGTTAATATTTATATAATAATTACGAATCTGTATTCGGTTAGTCAAGATATGCTTGTAGATGAAAGTTAGCCTATAGAAAAGTGAAGAAGTAAAGTAAGAAAGAAGATAGAATTTCAGTTTTAAGAAGTATGCTTTGAGAAGTAATAAGTATTTAGAAAAGTGAAGAAGTAAAGTTAGAAAAGAATATCTAATGATAAGTTTTCGTAGCAAGCACTAAAATATAAGTTATAATATCCAAAATGTTAATATTTATATAATAATTACGAATCTGTATTCGGTTAGTCAAGATATGCTTGTAGATGAAAGTTAGCCTATAGAAAAGTGAAGAAGTAAAGTAAGAAAGAAGATAGAATTTCAGTTTTAAGAAGTATGCTTTGAGAAGTAATAAGTATTTAGAAAAGTGAAGAAGTAAAGTTAGAAAAGAATATCTAATGATAAGTTTTCGTAGCAAGCACTAAAATATAAGTTATAATATCCAAAATGTTAATATTTATATAATAATTACGAATCTGTATTCGGTTAGTCATGATATGCTTGTAGATGAAAGTTAGCCTATAGAAAAGTGAAGAAGTAAAGTTAGAAAAGAATATCTAATGATAAGTTTTCGTAGCAAGCACTAAAATATAAGTTATAATATCCAAAATGTTAATATTTATATAATAATTACGAATCTGTATTCGGTTAGTCATGATATGCTTGTAGATGAAAGTTAGCCTATAGAAAAGTGAAGAAGTAAAGTAAGAAAGAAGATAGAATTTCAGTTTTAAGAAGTATGCTTTGAGAAGTAATAAGTATTTAGAAAAGTGAAGAAGTAAAGTTAGAAAAGAATATCTAATGATAAGTTTTCGTAGCAAGCACTAAAATATAAGTTATAATATCCAAAATGTTAATATTTATATAATAATTACGAATCTGTATTCGGTTAGTCATGATATGCTTGTAGATGAAAGTTAGCCTATAGAAAAGTGAAGAAGTAAAGTAAGAAAAGAATATCTAATGATAAGTTTTCGTAGCAAGCACTAAAATATAAGTTATAATATCCAAAATGTTAATATTTATATAATAATTACGAATCTGTATTCGGTTAGTCAAGATATGCTTGTAGATGAAAGTTAGCCTATAGAAAAGTGAAGAAGTAAAGTAAGAAAGAAGATAGAATTTCAGTTTTAAGAAGTATGCTTTGAGAAGTAATAAGTATTTAGAAAAGTGAAGAAGTAAAGTTAGAAAAGAATATCTAATGATAAGTTTTCGTAGCAAGCACTAAAATATAAGTTATAATATCCAAAATGTTAATATTTATATAATAATTACGAATCTGTATTCGGTTAGTCATGATATGCTTGTAGATGAAAGTTAGCCTATAGAAAAGTGAAGAAGTAAAGTAAGAAAAGAATATCTAATGATAAGTTTTCGTAGCAAGCACTAAAATATAAGTTATAATATCCAAAATGTTAATATTTATATAATAATTACGAATCTGTATTCGGTTAGTCAAGATATGCTTGTAGATGAAAGTTAGCCTATAGAAAAGTGAAGAAGTAAAGTAAGAAAGAAGATAGAATTTCAGTTTTAAGAAGTATGCTTTGAGAAGTAATAAGTATTTAGAAAAGTGAAGAAGTAAAGTTAGAAAAGAATATCTAATGATAAGTTTTCGTAGCAAGCACTAAAATATAAGTTATAATATCCAAAATGTTAATATTTATATAATAATTACGAATCTGTATTCGGTTAGTCAAGATATGCTTGTAGATGAAAGTTAGCCTATAGAAAAGTGAAGAAGTAAAGTAAGAAAAGAATATCTAATGATAAGTTTTCGTAGCAAGCACTAAAATATAAGTTATAATATCCAAAATGTTAATATTTATATAATAATTACGAATCTGTATTCGGTTAGTCAAGATATGCTTGTAGATGAAAGTTAGCCTATAGAAAAGTGAAGAAGTAAAGTAAGAAAGAAGATAGAATTTCAGTTTTAAGAAGTATGCTTTGAGAAGTAATAAGTATTTAGAAAAGTGAAGAAGTAAAGTTAGAAAAGAATATCTAATGATAAGTTTTCGTAGCAAGCACTAAAATATAAGTTATAATATCCAAAATGTTAATATTTATATAATAATTACGAATCTGTATTCGGTTAGTCAAGATATGCTTGTAGATGAAAGTTAGCCTATAGAAAAGTGAAGAAGTAAAGTAAGAAAGAAGATAGAATTTCAGTTTTAAGAAGTATGCTTTGAGAAGTAATAAGTATTTAGAAAAGTGAAGAAGTAAAGTTAGAAAAGAATATCTAATGATAAGTTTTCGTAGCAAGCACTAAAATATAAGTTATAATATCCAAAATGTTAATATTTATATAATAATTACGAATCTGTATTCGGTTAGTCATGATATGCTTGTAGATGAAAGTTAGCCTATAGAAAAGTGAAGAAGTAAAGTAAGAAAAGAATATCTAATGATAAGTTTTCGTAGCAAGCACTAAAATATAAGTTATAATATCCAAAATGTTAATATTTATATAATAATTACGAATCTGTATTCGGTTAGTCAAGATATGCTTGTAGATGAAAGTTAGCCTATAGAAAAGTGAAGAAGTAAAGTAAGAAAGAAGATAGAATTTCAGTTTTAAGAAGTATGCTTTGAGAAGTAATAAGTATTTAGAAAAGTGAAGAAGTAAAGTTAGAAAAGAATATCTAATGATAAGTTTTCGTAGCAAGCACTAAAATATAAGTTATAATATCCAAAATGTTAATATTTATATAATAATTACGAATCTGTATTCGGTTAGTCATGATATGCTTGTAGATGAAAGTTAGCCTATAGAAAAGTGAAGAAGTAAAGTAAGAAAGAAGATAGAATTTCAGTTTTAAGAAGTATGCTTTGAGAAGTAATAAGTATTTAGAAAAGTGAAGAAGTAAAGTTAGAAAAGAATATCTAATGATAAGTTTTCGTAGCAAGCACTAAAATATAAGTTATAATATCCAAAATGTTAATATTTATATAATAATTACGAATCTGTATTCGGTTAGTCATGATATGCTTGTAGATGAAAGTTAGCCTATAGAAAAGTGAAGAAGTAAAGTAAGAAAAGAATATCTAATGATAAGTTTTCGTAGCAAGCACTAAAATATAAGTTATAATATCCAAAATGTTAATATTTATATAATAATTACGAATCTGTATTCGGTTAGTCAAGATATGCTTGTAGATGAAAGTTAGCCTATAGAAAAGTGAAGAAGTAAAGTAAGAAAGAAGATAGAATTTCAGTTTTAAGAAGTATGCTTTGAGAAGTAATAAGTATTTAGAAAAGTGAAGAAGTAAAGTTAGAAAAGAATATCTAATGATAAGTTTTCGTAGCAAGCACTAAAATATAAGTTATAATATCCAAAATGTTAATATTTATATAATAATTACGAATCTGTATTCGGTTAGTCATGATATGCTTGTAGATGAAAGTTAGCCTATAGAAAAGTGAAGAAGTAAAGTAAGAAAAGAATATCTAATGATAAGTTTTCGTAGCAAGCACTAAAATATAAGTTATAATATCCAAAATGTTAATATTTATATAATAATTACGAATCTGTATTCGGTTAGTCAAGATATGCTTGTAGATGAAAGTTAGCCTATAGAAAAGTGAAGAAGTAAAGTAAGAAAGAAGATAGAATTTCAGTTTTAAGAAGTATGCTTTGAGAAGTAATAAGTATTTAGAAAAGTGAAGAAGTAAAGTTAGAAAAGAATATCTAATGATAAGTTTTCGTAGCAAGCACTAAAATATAAGTTAGAATATCCAAAATGTTAATATTTATATAATAATTACGAATCTGTATTCGGTTAGTCATGATATGCTTGTAGATGAAAGTTAGCCTATAGAAAAGTGAAGAAGTAAAGTAAGAAAGAAGATAGAATTTCAGTTTTAAGAAGTATGCTTTGAGAAGTAATAAGTATTTAGAAAAGTGAAGAAGTAAAGTTAGAAAAGAATATCTAATGATAAGTTTTCGTAGCAAGCACTAAAATATAAGTTATAATATCCAAAATGTTAATATTTATATAATAATTACGAATCTGTATTCGGTTAGTCAAGATATGCTTGTAGATGAAAGTTAGCCTATAGAAAAGTGAAGAAGTAAAGTAAGAAAGAAGATAGAATTTCAGTTTTAAGAAGTATGCTTTGAGAAGTAATAAGTATTTAGAAAAGTGAAGAAGTAAAGTTAGAAAAGAATATCTAATGATAAGTTTTCGTAGCAAGCACTAAAATATAAGTTATAATATCCAAAATGTTAATATTTATATAATAATTACGAATCTGTATTCGGTTAGTCATGATATGCTTGTAGATGAAAGTTAGCCTATAGAAAAGTGAAGAAGTAAAGTAAGAAAAGAATATCTAATGATAAGTTTTCGTAGCAAGCACTAAAATATAAGTTATAATATCCAAAATGTTAATATTTATATAATAATTACGAATCTGTATTCGGTTAGTCAAGATATGCTTGTAGATGAAAGTTAGCCTATAGAAAAGTGAAGAAGTAAAGTAAGAAAGAAGATAGAATTTCAGTTTTAAGAAGTATGCTTTGAGAAGTAATAAGTATTTAGAAAAGTGAAGAAGTAAAGTTAGAAAAGAATATCTAATGATAAGTTTTCGTAGCAAGCACTAAAATATAAGTTATAATATCCAAAATGTTAATATTTATATAATAATTACGAATCTGTATTCGGTTAGTCAAGATATGCTTGTAGATGAAAGTTAGCCTATAGAAAAGTGAAGAAGTAAAGTAAGAAAGAAGATAGAATTTCAGTTTTAAGAAGTATGCTTTGAGAAGTAATAAGTATTTAGAAAAGTGAAGAAGTAAAGTTAGAAAAGAATATCTAATGATAAGTTTTCGTAGCAAGCACTAAAATATAAGTTATAATATCCAAAATGTTAATATTTATATAATAATTACGAATCTGTATTCGGTTAGTCAAGATATGCTTGTAGATGAAAGTTAGCCTATAGAAAAGTGAAGAAGTAAAGTAAGAAAGAAGATAGAATTTCAGTTTTAAGAAGTATGCTTTGAGAAGTAATAAGTATTTAGAAAAGTGAAGAAGTAAAGTTAGAAAAGAATATCTAATGATAAGTTTTCGTAGCAAGCACTAAAATATAAGTTATAATATCCAAAATGTTAATATTTATATAATAATTACGAATCTGTATTCGGTTAGTCATGATATGCTTGTAGATGAAAGTTAGCCTATAGAAAAGTGAAGAAGTAAAGTAAGAAAAGAATATCTAATGATAAGTTTTCGTAGCAAGCACTAAAATATAAGTTATAATATCCAAAATGTTAATATTTATATAATAATTACGAATCTGTATTCGGTTAGTCAAGATATGCTTGTAGATGAAAGTTAGCCTATAGAAAAGTGAAGAAGTAAAGTAAGAAAGAAGATAGAATTTCAGTTTTAAGAAGTATGCTTTGAGAAGTAATAAGTATTTAGAAAAGTGAAGAAGTAAAGTTAGAAAAGAATATCTAATGATAAGTTTTCGTAGCAAGCACTAAAATATAAGTTATAATATCCAAAATGTTAATATTTATATAATAATTACGAATCTGTATTCGGTTAGTCATGATATGCTTGTAGATGAAAGTTAGCCTATAGAAAAGTGAAGAAGTAAAGTAAGAAAGAAGATAGAATTTCAGTTTTAAGAAGTATGCTTTGAGAAGTAATAAGTATTTAGAAAAGTGAAGAAGTAAAGTTAGAAAAGAATATCTAATGATAAGTTTTCGTAGCAAGCACTAAAATATAAGTTATAATATCCAAAATGTTAATATTTATATAATAATTACGAATCTGTATTCGGTTAGTCATGATATGCTTGTAGATGAAAGTTAGCCTATAGAAAAGTGAAGAAGTAAAGTAAGAAAAGAATATCTAATGATAAGTTTTCGTAGCAAGCACTAAAATATAAGTTATAATATCCAAAATGTTAATATTTATATAATAATTACGAATCTGTATTCGGTTAGTCAAGATATGCTTGTAGATGAAAGTTAGCCTATAGAAAAGTGAAGAAGTAAAGTAAGAAAGAAGATAGAATTTCAGTTTTAAGAAGTATGCTTTGAGAAGTAATAAGTATTTAGAAAAGTGAAGAAGTAAAGTTAGAAAAGAATATCTAATGATAAGTTTTCGTAGCAAGCACTAAAATATAAGTTAGAATATCCAAAATGTTAATATTTATATAATAATTACGAATCTGTATTCGGTTAGTCATGATATGCTTGTAGATGAAAGTTAGCCTATAGAAAAGTGAAGAAGTAAAGTAAGAAAGAAGATAGAATTTCAGTTTTAAGAAGTATGCTTTGAGAAGTAATAAGTATTTAGAAAAGTGAAGAAGTAAAGTTAGAAAAGAATATCTAATGATAAGTTTTCGTAGCAAGCACTAAAATATAAGTTATAATATCCAAAATGTTAATATTTATATAATAATTACGAATCTGTATTCGGTTAGTCAAGATATGCTTGTAGATGAAAGTTAGCCTATAGAAAAGTGAAGAAGTAAAGTAAGAAAGAAGATAGAATTTCAGTTTTAAGAAGTATGCTTTGAGAAGTAATAAGTATTTAGAAAAGTGAAGAAGTAAAGTTAGAAAAGAATATCTAATGATAAGTTTTCGTAGCAAGCACTAAAATATAAGTTATAATATCCAAAATGTTAATATTTATATAATAATTACGAATCTGTATTCGGTTAGTCATGATATGCTTGTAGATGAAAGTTAGCCTATAGAAAAGTGAAGAAGTAAAGTAAGAAAAGAATATCTAATGATAAGTTTTCGTAGCAAGCACTAAAATATAAGTTATAATATCCAAAATGTTAATATTTATATAATAATTACGAATCTGTATTCGGTTAGTCAAGATATGCTTGTAGATGAAAGTTAGCCTATAGAAAAGTGAAGAAGTAAAGTAAGAAAGAAGATAGAATTTCAGTTTTAAGAAGTATGCTTTGAGAAGTAATAAGTATTTAGAAAAGTGAAGAAGTAAAGTTAGAAAAGAATATCTAATGATAAGTTTTCGTAGCAAGCACTAAAATATAAGTTAGAATATCCAAAATGTTAATATTTATATAATAATTACGAATCTGTATTCGGTTAGTCATGATATGCTTGTAGATGAAAGTTAGCCTATAGAAAAGTGAAGAAGTAAAGTAAGAAAGAAGATAGAATTTCAGTTTTAAGAAGTATGCTTTGAGAAGTAATAAGTATTTAGAAAAGTGAAGAAGTAAAGTTAGAAAAGAATATCTAATGATAAGTTTTCGTAGCAAGCACTAAAATATAAGTTATAATATCCAAAATGTTAATATTTATATAATAATTACGAATCTGTATTCGGTTAGTCAAGATATGCTTGTAGATGAAAGTTAGCCTATAGAAAAGTGAAGAAGTAAAGTAAGAAAGAAGATAGAATTTCAGTTTTAAGAAGTATGCTTTGAGAAGTAATAAGTATTTAGAAAAGTGAAGAAGTAAAGTTAGAAAAGAATATCTAATGATAAGTTTTCGTAGCAAGCACTAAAATATAAGTTATAATATCCAAAATGTTAATATTTATATAATAATTACGAATCTGTATTCGGTTAGTCATGATATGCTTGTAGATGAAAGTTAGCCTATAGAAAAGTGAAGAAGTAAAGTAAGAAAAGAATATCTAATGATAAGTTTTCGTAGCAAGCACTAAAATATAAGTTATAATATCCAAAATGTTAATATTTATATAATAATTACGAATCTGTATTCGGTTAGTCATGATATGCTTGTAGATGAAAGTTAGCCTATAGAAAAGTGAAGAAGTAAAGTAAGAAAGAAGATAGAATTTCAGTTTTAAGAAGTATGCTTTGAGAAGTAATAAGTATTTAGAAAAGTGAAGAAGTAAAGTTAGAAAAGAATATCTAATGATAAGTTTTCGTAGCAAGCACTAAAATATAAGTTATAATATCCAAAATGTTAATATTTATATAATAATTACGAATCTGTATTCGGTTAGTCAAGATATGCTTGTAGATGAAAGTTAGCCTATAGAAAAGTGAAGAAGTAAAGTAAGAAAGAAGATAGAATTTCAGTTTTAAGAAGTATGCTTTGAGAAGTAATAAGTATTTAGAAAAGTGAAGAAGTAAAGTTAGAAAAGAATATCTAATGATAAGTTTTCGTAGCAAGCACTAAAATATAAGTTATAATATCCAAAATGTTAATATTTATATAATAATTACGAATCTGTATTCGGTTAGTCATGATATGCTTGTAGATGAAAGTTAGCCTATAGAAAAGTGAAGAAGTAAAGTAAGAAAAGAATATCTAATGATAAGTTTTCGTAGCAAGCACTAAAATATAAGTTATAATATCCAAAATGTTAATATTTATATAATAATTACGAATCTGTATTCGGTTAGTCAAGATATGCTTGTAGATGAAAGTTAGCCTATAGAAAAGTGAAGAAGTAAAGTAAGAAAGAAGATAGAATTTCAGTTTTAAGAAGTATGCTTTGAGAAGTAATAAGTATTTAGAAAAGTGAAGAAGTAAAGTTAGAAAAGAATATCTAATGATAAGTTTTCGTAGCAAGCACTAAAATATAAGTTAGAATATCCAAAATGTTAATATTTATATAATAATTACGAATCTGTATTCGGTTAGTCATGATATGCTTGTAGATGAAAGTTAGCCTATAGAAAAGTGAAGAAGTAAAGTAAGAAAGAAGATAGAATTTCAGTTTTAAGAAGTATGCTTTGAGAAGTAATAAGTATTTAGAAAAGTGAAGAAGTAAAGTTAGAAAAGAATATCTAATGATAAGTTTTCGTAGCAAGCACTAAAATATAAGTTATAATATCCAAAATGTTAATATTTATATAATAATTACGAATCTGTATTCGGTTAGTCAAGATATGCTTGTAGATGAAAGTTAGCCTATAGAAAAGTGAAGAAGTAAAGTAAGAAAGAAGATAGAATTTCAGTTTTAAGAAGTATGCTTTGAGAAGTAATAAGTATTTAGAAAAGTGAAGAAGTAAAGTTAGAAAAGAATATCTAATGATAAGTTTTCGTAGCAAGCACTAAAATATAAGTTATAATATCCAAAATGTTAATATTTATATAATAATTACGAATCTGTATTCGGTTAGTCATGATATGCTTGTAGATGAAAGTTAGCCTATAGAAAAGTGAAGAAGTAAAGTAAGAAAAGAATATCTAATGATAAGTTTTCGTAGCAAGCACTAAAATATAAGTTATAATATCCAAAATGTTAATATTTATATAATAATTACGAATCTGTATTCGGTTAGTCATGATATGCTTGTAGATGAAAGTTAGCCTATAGAAAAGTGAAGAAGTAAAGTAAGAAAGAAGATAGAATTTCAGTTTTAAGAAGTATGCTTTGAGAAGTAATAAGTATTTAGAAAAGTGAAGAAGTAAAGTTAGAAAGAATATCTAATGATAAGTTTTCGTAGCAAGCACTAAAATATAAGTTATAATATCCAAAATGTTAATATTTATATAATAATTACGAATCTGTATTCGGTTAGTCAAGATATGCTTGTAGATGAAAGTTAGCCTATAGAAAAGTGAAGAAGTAAAGTAAGAAAGAAGATAGAATTTCAGTTTTAAGAAGTATGCTTTGAGAAGTAATAAGTATTTAGAAAAGTGAAGAAGTAAAGTTAGAAAAGAATATCTAATGATAAGTTTTCGTAGCAAGCACTAAAATATAAGTTATAATATCCAAAATGTTAATATTTATATAATAATTACGAATCTGTATTCGGTTAGTCATGATATGCTTGTAGATGAAAGTTAGCCTATAGAAAAGTGAAGAAGTAAAGTAAGAAAAGAATATCTAATGATAAGTTTTCGTAGCAAGCACTAAAATATAAGTTATAATATCCAAAATGTTAATATTTATATAATAATTACGAATCTGTATTCGGTTAGTCAAGATATGCTTGTAGATGAAAGTTAGCCTATAGAAAAGTGAAGAAGTAAAGTAAGAAAGAAGATAGAATTTCAGTTTTAAGAAGTATGCTTTGAGAAGTAATAAGTATTTAGAAAAGTGAAGAAGTAAAGTTAGAAAAGAATATCTAATGATAAGTTTTCGTAGCAAGCACTAAAATATAAGTTAGAATATCCAAAATGTTAATATTTATATAATAATTACGAATCTGTATTCGGTTAGTCATGATATGCTTGTAGATGAAAGTTAGCCTATAGAAAAGTGAAGAAGTAAAGTAAGAAAGAAGATAGAATTTCAGTTTTAAGAAGTATGCTTTGAGAAGTAATAAGTATTTAGAAAAGTGAAGAAGTAAAGTTAGAAAAGAATATCTAATGATAAGTTTTCGTAGCAAGCACTAAAATATAAGTTATAATATCCAAAATGTTAATATTTATATAATAATTACGAATCTGTATTCGGTTAGTCAAGATATGCTTGTAGATGAAAGTTAGCCTATAGAAAAGTGAAGAAGTAAAGTAAGAAAGAAGATAGAATTTCAGTTTTAAGAAGTATGCTTTGAGAAGTAATAAGTATTTAGAAAAGTGAAGAAGTAAAGTTAGAAAAGAATATCTAATGATAAGTTTTCGTAGCAAGCACTAAAATATAAGTTATAATATCCAAAATGTTAATATTTATATAATAATTACGAATCTGTATTCGGTTAGTCATGATATGCTTGTAGATGAAAGTTAGCCTATAGAAAAGTGAAGAAGTAAAGTAAGAAAAGAATATCTAATGATAAGTTTTCGTAGCAAGCACTAAAATATAAGTTATAATATCCAAAATGTTAATATTTATATAATAATTACGAATCTGTATTCGGTTAGTCAAGATATGCTTGTAGATGAAAGTTAGCCTATAGAAAAGTGAAGAAGTAAAGTAAGAAAGAAGATAGAATTTCAGTTTTAAGAAGTATGCTTTGAGAAGTAATAAGTATTTAGAAAAGTGAAGAAGTAAAGTTAGAAAAGAATATCTAATGATAAGTTTTCGTAGCAAGCACTAAAATATAAGTTAGAATATCCAAAATGTTAATATTTATATAATAATTACGAATCTGTATTCGGTTAGTCATGATATGCTTGTAGATGAAAGTTAGCCTATAGAAAAGTGAAGAAGTAAAGTAAGAAAGAAGATAGAATTTCAGTTTTAAGAAGTATGCTTTGAGAAGTAATAAGTATTTAGAAAAGTGAAGAAGTAAAGTTAGAAAAGAATATCTAATGATAAGTTTTCGTAGCAAGCACTAAAATATAAGTTATAATATCCAAAATGTTAATATTTATATAATAATTACGAATCTGTATTCGGTTAGTCATGATATGCTTGTAGATGAAAGTTAGCCTATAGAAAAGTGAAGAAGTAAAGTAAGAAAAGAATATCTAATGATAAGTTTTCGTAGCAAGCACTAAAATATAAGTTATAATATCCAAAATGTTAATATTTATATAATAATTACGAATCTGTATTCGGTTAGTCAAGATATGCTTGTAGATGAAAGTTAGCCTATAGAAAAGTGAAGAAGTAAAGTAAGAAAGAAGATAGAATTTCAGTTTTAAGAAGTATGCTTTGAGAAGTAATAAGTATTTAGAAAAGTGAAGAAGTAAAGTTAGAAAAGAATATCTAATGATAAGTTTTCGTAGCAAGCACTAAAATATAAGTTATAATATCCAAAATGTTAATATTTATATAATAATTACGAATCTGTATTCGGTTAGTCATGATATGCTTGTAGATGAAAGTTAGCCTATAGAAAAAGTGAAGAAGTAAAGTAAGAAAAGAATATCTAATGATAAGTTTTCGTAGCAAGCACTAAAATATAAGTTATAATATCCAAAATGTTAATATTTATATAATAATTACGAATCTGTATTCGGTTAGTCAAGATATGCTTGTAGATGAAAGTTAGCCTATAGAAAAGTGAAGAAGTAAAGTAAGAAAGAAGATAGAATTTCAGTTTTAAGAAGTATGCTTTGAGAAGTAATAAGTATTTAGAAAAGTGAAGAAGTAAAGTTAGAAAAGAATATCTAATGATAAGTTTTCGTAGCAAGCACTAAAATATAAGTTAGAATATCCAAAATGTTAATATTTATATAATAATTACGAATCTGTATTCGGTTAGTCATGATATGCTTGTAGATGAAAGTTAGCCTATAGAAAAGTGAAGAAGTAAAGTAAGAAAGAAGATAGAATTTCAGTTTTAAGAAGTATGCTTTGAGAAGTAATAAGTATTTAGAAAAGTGAAGAAGTAAAGTTAGAAAAGAATATCTAATGATAAGTTTTCGTAGCAAGCACTAAAATATAAGTTATAATATCCAAAATGTTAATATTTATATAATAATTACGAATCTGTATTCGGTTAGTCAAGATATGCTTGTAGATGAAAGTTAGCCTATAGAAAAGTGAAGAAGTAAAGTAAGAAAGAAGATAGAATTTCAGTTTTAAGAAGTATGCTTTGAGAAGTAATAAGTATTTAGAAAAGTGAAGAAGTAAAGTTAGAAAAGAATATCTAATGATAAGTTTTCGTAGCAAGCACTAAAATATAAGTTATAATATCCAAAATGTTAATATTTATATAATAATTACGAATCTGTATTCGGTTAGTCATGATATGCTTGTAGATGAAAGTTAGCCTATAGAAAAGTGAAGAAGTAAAGTAAGAAAAGAATATCTAATGATAAGTTTTCGTAGCAAGCACTAAAATATAAGTTATAATATCCAAAATGTTAATATTTATATAATAATTACGAATCTGTATTCGGTTAGTCAAGATATGCTTGTAGATGAAAGTTAGCCTATAGAAAAGTGAAGAAGTAAAGTAAGAAAGAAGATAGAATTTCAGTTTTAAGAAGTATGCTTTGAGAAGTAATAAGTATTTAGAAAAGTGAAGAAGTAAAGTTAGAAAAGAATATCTAATGATAAGTTTTCGTAGCAAGCACTAAAATATAAGTTAGAATATCCAAAATGTTAATATTTATATAATAATTACGAATCTGTATTCGGTTAGTCATGATATGCTTGTAGATGAAAGTTAGCCTATAGAAAAGTGAAGAAGTAAAGTAAGAAAGAAGATAGAATTTCAGTTTTAAGAAGTATGCTTTGAGAAGTAATAAGTATTTAGAAAAGTGAAGAAGTAAAGTTAGAAAAGAATATCTAATGATAAGTTTTCGTAGCAAGCACTAAAATATAAGTTATAATATCCAAAATGTTAATATTTATATAATAATTACGAATCTGTATTCGGTTAGTCAAGATATGCTTGTAGATGAAAGTTAGCCTATAGAAAAGTGAAGAAGTAAAGTAAGAAAGAAGATAGAATTTCAGTTTTAAGAAGTATGCTTTGAGAAGTAATAAGTATTTAGAAAAGTGAAGAAGTAAAGTTAGAAAAGAATATCTAATGATAAGTTTTCGTAGCAAGCACTAAAATATAAGTTATAATATCCAAAATGTTAATATTTATATAATAATTACGAATCTGTATTCGGTTAGTCATGATATGCTTGTAGATGAAAGTTAGCCTATAGAAAAGTGAAGAAGTAAAGTAAGAAAAGAATATCTAATGATAAGTTTTCGTAGCAAGCACTAAAATATAAGTTATAATATCCAAAATGTTAATATTTATATAATAATTACGAATCTGTATTCGGTTAGTCATGATATGCTTGTAGATGAAAGTTAGCCTATAGAAAAGTGAAGAAGTAAAGTAAGAAAGAAGATAGAATTTCAGTTTTAAGAAGTATGCTTTGAGAAGTAATAAGTATTTAGAAAAGTGAAGAAGTAAAGTTAGAAAAGAATATCTAATGATAAGTTTTCGTAGCAAGCACTAAAATATAAGTTATAATATCCAAAATGTTAATATTTATATAATAATTACGAATCTGTATTCGGTTAGTCAAGATATGCTTGTAGATGAAAGTTAGCCTATAGAAAAGTGAAGAAGTAAAGTAAGAAAGAAGATAGAATTTCAGTTTTAAGAAGTATGCTTTGAGAAGTAATAAGTATTTAGAAAAGTGAAGAAGTAAAGTTAGAAAAGAATATCTAATGATAAGTTTTCGTAGCAAGCACTAAAATATAAGTTATAATATCCAAAATGTTAATATTTATATAATAATTACGAATCTGTATTCGGTTAGTCATGATATGCTTGTAGATGAAAGTTAGCCTATAGAAAAGTGAAGAAGTAAAGTAAGAAAAGAATATCTAATGATAAGTTTTCGTAGCAAGCACTAAAATATAAGTTATAATATCCAAAATGTTAATATTTATATAATAATTACGAATCTGTATTCGGTTAGTCAAGATATGCTTGTAGATGAAAGTTAGCCTATAGAAAAGTGAAGAAGTAAAGTAAGAAAGAAGATAGAATTTCAGTTTTAAGAAGTATGCTTTGAGAAGTAATAAGTATTTAGAAAAGTGAAGAAGTAAAGTTAGAAAAGAATATCTAATGATAAGTTTTCGTAGCAAGCACTAAAATATAAGTTAGAATATCCAAAATGTTAATATTTATATAATAATTACGAATCTGTATTCGGTTAGTCATGATATGCTTGTAGATGAAAGTTAGCCTATAGAAAAGTGAAGAAGTAAAGTAAGAAAGAAGATAGAATTTCAGTTTTAAGAAGTATGCTTTGAGAAGTAATAAGTATTTAGAAAAGTGAAGAAGTAAAGTTAGAAAAGAATATCTAATGATAAGTTTTCGTAGCAAGCACTAAAATATAAGTTATAATATCCAAAATGTTAATATTTATATAATAATTACGAATCTGTATTCGGTTAGTCAAGATATGCTTGTAGATGAAAGTTAGCCTATAGAAAAGTGAAGAAGTAAAGTAAGAAAGAAGATAGAATTTCAGTTTTAAGAAGTATGCTTTGAGAAGTAATAAGTATTTAGAAAAGTGAAGAAGTAAAGTTAGAAAAGAATATCTAATGATAAGTTTTCGTAGCAAGCACTAAAATATAAGTTATAATATCCAAAATGTTAATATTTATATAATAATTACGAATCTGTATTCGGTTAGTCATGATATGCTTGTAGATGAAAGTTAGCCTATAGAAAAGTGAAGAAGTAAAGTAAGAAAAGAATATCTAATGATAAGTTTTCGTAGCAAGCACTAAAATATAAGTTATAATATCCAAAATGTTAATATTTATATAATAATTACGAATCTGTATTCGGTTAGTCATGATATGCTTGTAGATGAAAGTTAGCCTATAGAAAAGTGAAGAAGTAAAGTAAGAAAGAAGATAGAATTTCAGTTTTAAGAAGTATGCTTTGAGAAGTAATAAGTATTTAGAAAAGTGAAGAAGTAAAGTTAGAAAAGAATATCTAATGATAAGTTTTCGTAGCAAGCACTAAAATATAAGTTATAATATCCAAAATGTTAATATTTATATAATAATTACGAATCTGTATTCGGTTAGTCAAGATATGCTTGTAGATGAAAGTTAGCCTATAGAAAAGTGAAGAAGTAAAGTAAGAAAGAAGATAGAATTTCAGTTTTAAGAAGTATGCTTTGAGAAGTAATAAGTATTTAGAAAAGTGAAGAAGTAAAGTAAGAAAAGAATATCTAATGATAAGTTTTCGTAGCAAGCACTAAAATATAAGTTATAATATCCAAAATGTTAATATTTATATAATAATTACGAATCTGTATTCGGTTAGTCATGATATGCTTGTAGATGAAAGTTAGCCTATAGAAAAGTGAAGAAGTAAAGTAAGAAAAGAATATCTAATGATAAGTTTTCGTAGCAAGCACTAAAATATAAGTTATAATATCCAAAATGTTAATATTTATATAATAATTACGAATCTGTATTCGGTTAGTCAAGATATGCTTGTAGATGAAAGTTAGCCTATAGAAAAGTGAAGAAGTAAAGTAAGAAAGAAGATAGAATTTCAGTTTTAAGAAGTATGCTTGAGAAGTAATAAGTATTTAGAAAAGTGAAGAAGTAAAGTTAGAAAAGAATATCTAATGATAAGTTTTCGTAGCAAGCACTAAAATATAAGTTATAATATCCAAAATGTTAATATTTATATAATAATTACGAATCTGTATTCGGTTAGTCAAGATATGCTTGTAGATGAAAGTTAGCCTATAGAAAAGTGAAGAAGTAAAGTAAGAAAGAAGATAGAATTTCAGTTTTAAGAAGTATGCTTTGAGAAGTAATAAGTATTTAGAAAAGTGAAGAAGTAAAGTTAGAAAAGAATATCTAATGATAAGTTTTCGTAGCAAGCACTAAAATATAAGTTATAATATCCAAAATGTTAATATTTATATAATAATTACGAATCTGTATTCGGTTAGTCATGATATGCTTGTAGATGAAAGTTAGCCTATAGAAAAGTGAAGAAGTAAAGTAAGAAAAGAATATCTAATGATAAGTTTTCGTAGCAAGCACTAAAATATAAGTTATAATATCCAAAATGTTAATATTTATATAATAATTACGAATCTGTATTCGGTTAGTCATGATATGCTTGTAGATGAAAGTTAGCCTATAGAAAAGTGAAGAAGTAAAGTAAGAAAGAAGATAGAATTTCAGTTTTAAGAAGTATGCTTTGAGAAGTAATAAGTATTTAGAAAAGTGAAGAAGTAAAGTTAGAAAAGAATATCTAATGATAAGTTTTCGTAGCAAGCACTAAAATATAAGTTATAATATCCAAAATGTTAATATTTATATAATAATTACGAATCTGTATTCGGTTAGTCAAGATATGCTTGTAGATGAAAGTTAGCCTATAGAAAAGTGAAGAAGTAAAGTAAGAAAGAAGATAGAATTTCAGTTTTAAGAAGTATGCTTTGAGAAGTAATAAGTATTTAGAAAAGTGAAGAAGTAAAGTAAGAAAAGAATATCTAATGATAAGTTTTCGTAGCAAGCACTAAAATATAAGTTATAATATCCAAAATGTTAATATTTATATAATAATTACGAATCTGTATTCGGTTAGTCATGATATGCTTGTAGATGAAAGTTAGCCTATAGAAAAGTGAAGAAGTAAAGTAAGAAAAGAATATCTAATGATAAGTTTTCGTAGCAAGCACTAAAATATAAGTTATAATATCCAAAATGTTAATATTTATATAATAATTACGAATCTGTATTCGGTTAGTCAAGATATGCTTGTAGATGAAAGTTAGCCTATAGAAAAGTGAAGAAGTAAAGTAAGAAAGAAGATAGAATTTCAGTTTTAAGAAGTATGCTTTGAGAAGTAATAAGTATTTAGAAAAGTGAAGAAGTAAAGTTAGAAAAGAATATCTAATGATAAGTTTTCGTAGCAAGCACTAAAATATAAGTTAGAATATCCAAAATGTTAATATTTATATAATAATTACGAATCTGTATTCGGTTAGTCATGATATGCTTGTAGATGAAAGTTAGCCTATAGAAAAGTGAAGAAGTAAAGTAAGAAAGAAGATAGAATTTCAGTTTTAAGAAGTATGCTTTGAGAAGTAATAAGTATTTAGAAAAGTGAAGAAGTAAAGTTAGAAAAGAATATCTAATGATAAGTTTTCGTAGCAAGCACTAAAATATAAGTTATAATATCCAAAATGTTAATATTTATATAATAATTACGAATCTGTATTCGGTTAGTCAAGATATGCTTGTAGATGAAAGTTAGCCTATAGAAAAGTGAAGAAGTAAAGTAAGAAAGAAGATAGAATTTCAGTTTTAAGAAGTATGCTTTGAGAAGTAATAAGTATTTAGAAAAGTGAAGAAGTAAAGTTAGAAAAGAATATCTAATGATAAGTTTTCGTAGCAAGCACTAAAATATAAGTTATAATATCCAAAATGTTAATATTTATATAATAATTACGAATCTGTATTCGGTTAGTCATGATATGCTTGTAGATGAAAGTTAGCCTATAGAAAAGTGAAGAAGTAAAGTAAGAAAAGAATATCTAATGATAAGTTTTCGTAGCAAGCACTAAAATATAAGTTATAATATCCAAAATGTTAATATTTATATAATAATTACGAATCTGTATTCGGTTAGTCAAGATATGCTTGTAGATGAAAGTTAGCCTATAGAAAAGTGAAGAAGTAAAGTAAGAAAGAAGATAGAATTTCAGTTTTAAGAAGTATGCTTTGAGAAGTAATAAGTATTTAGAAAAGTGAAGAAGTAAAGTTAGAAAAGAATATCTAATGATAAGTTTTCGTAGCAAGCACTAAAATATAAGTTAGAATATCCAAAATGTTAATATTTATATAATAATTACG
>CAMPDV010006493.1:0-22678 GCA_946699065.1 Loxodes magnus
AAATACTTATTACTTCTCAAAGCATAATCCTTAAAACTAAATTCAATCTTCTTTTCTTACTTTACTTCTTCACTTTTCAAATTTATTATTACTTCTCAAAGCATACTCCTTAAAACTGAAATTCTATCTTCTTTTCTTACTTTACTTCTTCACTTTTCTAAATACTTATTGCTTCTCAAAGCATACTCCTTAAAACTGAATTTCTATCTTCTTTTCTTACTTTACTTCTTAAATTTTATAAATACTTATTACTTCTCAAAGCATACTCCTTAAAACTAAATTCTATCTTCTTTTCTTACTTTACTTCTTCACTTTTCAAAATACTTATTACTTCTCAAAGCATACTCCTTAAAACTGAAATTTTATCTTCTTTTATTACTTTACTTCTTCACTTTTCTAAATACTTATTACTTCTCAAAGCATACTCCTTAAAACTGAAATTCTATCTTCTTTTCTTACTTTACTTCTTCACTTTTCTAAATACTTATTACTTCTCAAAGCATACTCCTTAAAACTGAATTTCTATCTTCTTTTCTTACTTTACTTCTTAAATTTTCTAAATACTTATTACTTCTCAAAGCATACTCCTTAAAACTAAATTCTATCTTCTTTTCTTACTTTACTTCTTCACTTTTCAAAATGCTTATTACTTCTCAAAGCATACTCCTTAAAACTGAAATTCTATCTTCTTTTCTTACTTTACTTCTACACTTTTCAAAACATTTATTACTTCTCAAAGCATACTCCTTAAAACTGAAATTCATCTTCTTTTCTTACTTTACTTCTTCACTTTTCTAAATACTTATTACTTCTCAAAGCATACTCCTTAAAACTGAAATTCTATCTTCTTTTCTTACTTTACTTCTTCACTTTTCAAATTTATTACTTCTCAAAGCATACTCCTTAAAACTAAATTCAATCTTCTTTTCTTACTTTACTTCTTCACTTTTCAAACATTTATTAATTTCTCAAAGCATACTCCTTAAAACTGAAATTCATCTTCTTTTCTTACTTTACTTCTTCACTTTTCTAAATACTTATTACTTCTCAAAGCATACTCCTTAAAACTGAAATTCTATCTTCTTTTCTTACTTTACTTCTTCACTTTTCAAAATATTTATTACTTCTCAAAGCATACTCCTTAAAACTGAAATTCTATCTTCTTTTCTTACTTTACTTCTACACTTTTCAAAACATTTATTACTTCTCAAAGCATACTCCTTAAAACTGAAATTCATCTTCTTTTCTTACTTTACTTCTTCACTTTTCTAAATACTTATTACTTCTCAAAGCATACTCCTTAAAACTAAATTCTATCTTCTTTTCTTACTTTACTTCTTCACTTTTCAAAATATTTATTACTTCTCAAAGCATACTCCTTAAAACTAAATTCAATCTTCTTTTCTTACTTTACTTCTTCACTTTTCTAAATACTTATTACTTCTCAAAGCATGATCCTTAAAACTGAAATTCTATCTTCTTTTCTTACTTTACTTCTTCACTTTTCAAAATACTTATTACTTCTCAAAGCATGATCCTTAAAACTGAAATTCTATCTTCTTTTCTTACTTTACTTCTTCACTTTTCAAAATACTTATTACTTCTCAAAGCATACTCCTTAAAACTAAATTCTATCTTCTTTTCTTACTTTACTTCTTCACTTTTCAAAATGCTTATTACTTCTCAAAGCATACTCCTTAAAACTGAAATTCTATCTTCTTTTCTTACTTTACTTCTTCACTTTTCTAAATACTTATTACTTCTCAAAGCATACTCCTTAAAACTAAATTCAATCTTCTTTTCTTACTTTACTTCTTCACTTTTCAAACATTTATTACTTCTCAAAGCATACTCCTTAAAACTGAAATTCATCTTCTTTTCTTACTTTACTTCTTCACTTTTCTAACATTTATTACTTCTCAAAGCATACTCCTTAAAACTGAAATTCTATCTTCTTTTCTTACTTTACTTCTTCACTTTTCTAAATACTTATTACTTCTCAAAGCATACTCCTTAAAACTGAAATTCATCTTCTTTTCTTACTTTACTTCTTCACTTTTCTAAATACTTATTACTTCTCAAAGCATACTCCTTAAAACTGAAATTCTATCTTCTTTTCTTACTTTACTTCTTCACTTTTCAAAATATTTATTACTTCTCAAAGCATACTCCTTAAAACTAAATTCAATCTTCTTTTCTTACTTTACTTCTTCACTTTTCTAAATACTTATTACTTCTCAAAGCATACTCCTTAAAACTGAAATTATTTCTTCTTTTATTACTTTACTTCTTCACTTTTTTAAACATTTATTACTTCTCAAAGCATACTCCTTAAAACTAAATTCTATCTTCTTTTCTTACTTTACTTCTTCACTTTTCAAAATGCTTATTACTTCTCAAAGCATACTCCTTAAAACTGAAATTCTATCTTCTTTTCTTACTTTACTTCTTCACTTTTCTAAATACTTATTACTTCTCAAAGCATACTCCTTAAAACTGAAATTCTATCTTCTTTTCTTACTTTACTTCTACACTTTTCAAAATACTTATTACTTCTCAAAGCATACTCCTTAAAACTGAAATTCTATCTTCTTTTCTTACTTTACTTCTTCACTTTTCTAAATACTTATTACTTCTCAAAGCATAATCCTTAAAACTGAAATTATTTCTTCTTTTCTTACTTTACTTCTTCACTTTTCAAAATACTTATTACTTCTCAAAGCATACTCCTTAAAACTGAAATTCTATCTTCTTTTCTTACTTTACTTCTTCACTTTTCAAAATACTTATTACTTCTCAAAGCATACTCCTTAAAACTGAAATTCATCTTCTTTTCTTACTTTACTTCTTCACTTTTCAAAATACTTATTACTTCTCAAAGCATACTCCTTAAAACTGAAATTCATCTTCTTTTCTTACTTTACTTCTTCACTTTTCTAAATACTTATTACTTCTCAAAGCATACTCCTTAAAACTGAAATTCTATCTTCTTTTCTTACTTTACTTCTTCACTTTTCTAAATACTTATTACTTCTCAAAGCATACTCCTTAAAACTGAAATTCATCTTCTTTTCTTACTTTACTTCTTCACTTTTCTAAATACTTATTACTTCTCAAAGCATACTCCTTAAAACTGAAATTCTATCTTCTTTTCTTACTTTACTTCTTCACTTTTCAAAATATTTATTACTTCTCAAAGCATACTCCTTAAAACTGAAATTCTATCTTCTTTTCTTACTTTACTTCTACACTTTTCAAAACATTTATTACTTCTCAAAGCATACTCCTTAAAACTGAAATTCATCTTCTTTTCTTACTTTACTTCTTCACTTTTCTAAATACTTATTACTTCTCAAAGCATACTCCTTAAAACTAAATTCTATCTTCTTTTCTTACTTTACTTCTTCACTTTTCAAAATGCTTATTACTTCTCAAAGCATACTCCTTAAAACTGAAATTCTATCTTCTTTTCTTACTTTACTTCTTCACTTTTCTAAATACTTATTACTTCTCAAAGCATAATCCTTAAAACTGAAATTATTTCTTCTTTTCTTACTTTACTTCTTCACTTTTCTAAATACTTATTACTTCTCAAAGCATACTCCTTAAAACTGAAATTCTATCTTCTTTTCTTACTTTACTTCTTCACTTTTTTAAACATTTATTACTTCTCAAAGCATACTCCTTAAAACTGAAATTCTATCTTCTTTTCTTACTTTACTTCTTCACTTTTCAAAATACTTATTACTTCTCAAAGCATACTCCTTAAAACTGAAATTCTATCTTCTTTTCTTACTTTACTTCTTAAATTTTCAAAATACTTATTACTTCTCAAAGCATACTCCTTAAAACTGAAATTCTATCTTCTTTTCTTACTTTACTTCTTCACTTTTCAAAATACTTATTACTTCTCAAAGCATACTCCTTAAAACTGAAATTCTATCTTCTTTTCTTACTTTACTTCTTCACTTTTCTAAATACTTATTACTTGTCAAAGCATAATCCTTAAAACTGAAATTATATCTTCTTTTCTTACTTTACTTCTTCACTTTTCTAAATACTTATTACTTGTCAAAGCATAATCCTTAAAACTGAAATTATATCTTCTTTTCTTACTTTACTTCTTCACTTTTCAAAATGCTTATTACTTCTCAAAGCATACTCCTTAAAACTGAAATTCTATCTTCTTTTCTTACTTTACTTCTTCACTTTTCTAAATACTTATTACTTCTCAAAGCATAATCCTTAAAACTAAATTCAATCTTCTTTTCTTACTTTACTTCTTCACTTTTCAAATTTATTATTACTTCTCAAAGCATACTCCTTAAAACTGAAATTCTATCTTCTTTTCTTACTTTACTTCTTCACTTTTCTAAATACTTATTGCTTCTCAAAGCATACTCCTTAAAACTGAATTTCTATCTTCTTTTCTTACTTTACTTCTTAAATTTTATAAATACTTATTACTTCTCAAAGCATACTCCTTAAAACTAAATTCTATCTTCTTTTCTTACTTTACTTCTTCACTTTTCAAAATACTTATTACTTCTCAAAGCATACTCCTTAAAACTGAAATTTTATCTTCTTTTATTACTTTACTTCTTCACTTTTCTAAATACTTATTACTTCTCAAAGCATACTCCTTAAAACTGAAATTCTATCTTCTTTTCTTACTTTACTTCTTCACTTTTCTAAATACTTATTACTTCTCAAAGCATACTCCTTAAAACTGAATTTCTATCTTCTTTTCTTACTTTACTTCTTAAATTTTCTAAATACTTATTACTTCTCAAAGCATACTCCTTAAAACTAAATTCTATCTTCTTTTCTTACTTTACTTCTTCACTTTTCAAAATGCTTATTACTTCTCAAAGCATACTCCTTAAAACTGAAATTCTATCTTCTTTTCTTACTTTACTTCTACACTTTTCAAAACATTTATTACTTCTCAAAGCATACTCCTTAAAACTGAAATTCATCTTCTTTTCTTACTTTACTTCTTCACTTTTCTAAATACTTATTACTTCTCAAAGCATACTCCTTAAAACTGAAATTCTATCTTCTTTTCTTACTTTACTTCTTCACTTTTCAAATTTATTACTTCTCAAAGCATACTCCTTAAAACTAAATTCAATCTTCTTTTCTTACTTTACTTCTTCACTTTTCAAACATTTATTAATTTCTCAAAGCATACTCCTTAAAACTGAAATTCATCTTCTTTTCTTACTTTACTTCTTCACTTTTCTAAATACTTATTACTTCTCAAAGCATACTCCTTAAAACTGAAATTATTTCTTCTTTTCTTACTTTACTTCTTCACTTTTCTAAATACTTATTACTTCTCAAAGCATACTCCTTAAAACTGAAATTCTATCTTCTTTTCTTACTTTACTTCTTCACTTTTCTAAATACTTATTACTTCTCAAAGCATACTCCTTAAAACTGAAATTCATCTTCTTTTCTTACTTTACTTCTTCACTTTTCTAAATACTTATTACTTCTCAAAGCATACTCCTTAAAACTGAAATTCTATCTTCTTTTCTTACTTTACTTCTTCACTTTTCAAAATATTTATTACTTCTCAAAGCATACTCCTTAAAACTAAATTCAATCTTCTTTTCTTACTTTACTTCTTCACTTTTCTAAATACTTATTACTTCTCAAAGCATGATCCTTAAAACTGAAATTCTATCTTCTTTTCTTACTTTACTTCTTCACTTTTCAAAATACTTATTACTTCTCAAAGCATGATCCTTAAAACTGAAATTCTATCTTCTTTTCTTACTTTACTTCTTCACTTTTCAAAATACTTATTACTTCTCAAAGCATACTCCTTAAAACTAAATTCTATCTTCTTTTCTTACTTTACTTCTTCACTTTTCAAAATGCTTATTACTTCTCAAAGCATACTCCTTAAAACTGAAATTCTATCTTCTTTTCTTACTTTACTTCTTCACTTTTCTAAATACTTATTACTTCTCAAAGCATACTCCTTAAAACTAAATTCAATCTTCTTTTCTTACTTTACTTCTTCACTTTTCAAACATTTATTACTTCTCAAAGCATACTCCTTAAAACTGAAATTCATCTTCTTTTCTTACTTTACTTCTTCACTTTTCTAACATTTATTACTTCTCAAAGCATACTCCTTAAAACTGAAATTCTATCTTCTTTTCTTACTTTACTTCTTCACTTTTCTAAATACTTATTACTTCTCAAAGCATACTCCTTAAAACTGAAATTCATCTTCTTTTCTTACTTTACTTCTTCACTTTTCTAAATACTTATTACTTCTCAAAGCATACTCCTTAAAACTGAAATTCTATCTTCTTTTCTTACTTTACTTCTTCACTTTTCAAAATATTTATTACTTCTCAAAGCATACTCCTTAAAACTAAATTCAATCTTCTTTTCTTACTTTACTTCTTCACTTTTCTAAATACTTATTACTTCTCAAAGCATACTCCTTTAAACTGAAATTTTATCTTCTTTTATTACTTTACTTCTTCACTTTTTTAAACATTTATTACTTCTCAAAGCATACTCCTTAAAACTAAATTCTATCTTCTTTTCTTACTTTACTTCTTCACTTTTCAAAATGCTTATTACTTCTCAAAGCATACTCCTTAAAACTGAAATTCTATCTTCTTTTCTTACTTTACTTCTTCACTTTTCTAAATACTTATTACTTCTCAAAGCATACTCCTTAAAACTGAAATTCTATCTTCTTTTCTTACTTTACTTCTACACTTTTCAAAATACTTATTACTTCTCAAAGCATACTCCTTAAAACTGAAATTCTATCTTCTTTTCTTACTTTACTTCTACACTTTTCAAAATACTTATTACTTCTCAAAGCATACTCCTTAAAACTAAATTCAATCTTCTTTTCTTACTTTACTTCTTCACTTTTCAAACATTTATTACTTCTCAAAGCATACTCCTTAAAACTGAAATTCATCTTCTTTTCTTACTTTACTTCTTCACTTTTCTAAATACTTATTACTTTTCAAAGCATACTCCTTAAAACTGAAATTCTATCTTCTTTTCTTACTTTACTTCTACACTTTTCAAAACATTTATTACTTCTCAAAGCATACTCCTTAAAACTGAAATTCATCTTCTTTTCTTACTTTACTTCTTCACTTTTCTAAATACTTATTACTTCTCAAAGCATACTCCTTAAAACTGAAATTCATCTTCTTTTCTTACTTTACTTCTTCACTTTTCAAACATTTATTAATTTCTCAAAGCATACTCCTTAAAACTCAAATTCATCTTCTTTTCTTACTTTACTTCTTCACTTTTCAAATTTATTATTACTTCTCAAAGCATACTCCTTAAAACTGAAATTATATCTTCTTTTCTTACTTTACTTCTTCACTTTTCAAACATTTATTAATTTCTCAAAGCATACTCCTTAAAACTGAAATTCATCTTCTTTTCTTACTTTACTTCTTCACTTTTCAAAATACTTATTACTTCTCAAAGCATACTCCTTAAAACTGAAATTTTATCTTCTTTTATTACTTTACTTCTTCACTTTTCTAAATACTTATTACTTCTCAAAGCATACTCCTTAAAACTGAAATTCTATCTTCTTTTCTTACTTTACTTCTTCACTTTTCTAAATACTTATTACTTCTCAAAGCATACTCCTTAAAACTGAAATTCTATCTTCTTTTCTTACTTTACTTCTTCACTTTTCTAAATACTTATTACTTCTCAAAGCATAATCCTTAAAACTGAAATTATTTCTTCTTTTCTTACTTTACTTCTTCACTTTTCAAAATACTTATTACTTCTCAAAGCATGATCCTTAAAACTGAAATTCTATCTTCTTTTCTTACTTTACTTCTTCACTTTTTTAAACATTTATTACTTCTCAAAGCATACTCCTTAAAACTGAAATTCTATCTTCTTTTCTTACTTTACTTCTTCACTTTTCAAAATACTTATTACTTCTCAAAGCATACTCCTTAAAACTGAAATTCTATCTTCTTTTCTTACTTTACTTCTTAAATTTTCAAAATACTTATTACTTCTCAAAGCATACTCCTTAAAACTGAAATTCTATCTTCTTTTCTTACTTTACTTCTTCACTTTTCAAAATACTTATTACTTCTCAAAGCATACTCCTTAAAACTGAAATTCTATCTTCTTTTCTTACTTTACTTCTTCACTTTTCTAAATACTTATTACTTGTCAAAGCATAATCCTTAAAACTGAAATTATATCTTCTTTTCTTACTTTACTTCTTCACTTTTCTAAATACTTATTACTTGTCAAAGCATAATCCTTAAAACTGAAATTATATCTTCTTTTCTTACTTTACTTCTTCACTTTTCAAAATGCTTATTACTTCTCAAAGCATACTCCTTAAAACTGAAATTCTATCTTCTTTTCTTACTTTACTTCTTCACTTTTCTAAATACTTATTACTTCTCAAAGCATAATCCTTAAAACTAAATTCAATCTTCTTTTCTTACTTTACTTCTTCACTTTTCAAATTTATTATTACTTCTCAAAGCATACTCCTTAAAACTGAAATTCTATCTTCTTTTCTTACTTTACTTCTTCACTTTTCAAATTTATTACTTCTCAAAGCATACTCCTTAAAACTAAATTCAATCTTCTTTTCTTACTTTACTTCTTCACTTTTCAAAACATTTATTACTTCTCAAAGCATACTCCTTAAAACTGAAATTCATCTTCTTTTCTTACTTTACTTCTTCACTTTTCTAAATACTTATTACTTCTCAAAGCATACTCCTTAAAACTGAAATTATTTCTTCTTTTCTTACTTTACTTCTTCACTTTTATAAATACTTATTACTTGTCAAAGCATACTCCTTAAAACTGAAATTCATCTTCTTTTCTTACTTTACTTCTTCACTTTTCTAAATACTTATTACTTCTCAAAGCATACTCCTTAAAACTGAAATTCTATCTTCTTTTCTTACTTTACTTCTTCACTTTTTTAAACATTTATTACTTCTCAAAGCATACTCCTTAAAACTGAAATTCTATCTTCTTTTCTTACTTTACTTCTTCACTTTTATAAATACTTATTACTTCTCAAAGCATACTCCTTAAAACTGAAATTCATCTTCTTTTCTTACTTTACTTCTTCACTTTTATAAATACTTATTACTTCTCAAAGCATACACCTTAAAACTGAAATTTTATCTTCTTTTATTACTTTACTTCTTCACTTTTCTAAATACTTATTACTTCTCAAAGCATACTCCTTAAAACTAAATTCAATCTTCTTTTCTTACTTTACTTCTTCACTTTTCAAACATTTATTAATTTCTCAAAGCATACTCCTTAAAACTGAAATTCATCTTCTTTTCTTACTTTACTTCTTCACTTTTCTAAATACTTATTACTTCTCAAAGCATACTCCTTAAAACTGAAATTATTTCTTCTTTTCTTACTTTACTTCTTCACTTTTCTAAATACTTATTACTTCTCAAAGCATACTCCTTAAAACTGAAATTCTATCTTCTTTTCTTACTTTACTTCTTCACTTTTCTAAATACTTATTACTTCTCAAAGCATACTCCTTAAAACTGAAATTATTTCTTCTTTTCTTACTTTACTTCTTCACTTTTCTAAATACTTATTACTTCTCAAAGCATACTCCTTAAAACTGAAATTCTATCTTCTTTTCTTACTTTACTTCTTCACTTTTATAAACATTTATTACTTCTCAAAGCATACTCCTTAAAACTGAAATTCTATCTTCTTTTCTTACTTTACTTCTTAAATTTTATAAATACTTATTACTTCTCAAAGCATACTCCTTAAAACTGAAATTCATCTTCTTTTCTTACTTTACTTCTTCACTTTTCTAAATACTTATTACTTCTCAAAGCATACTCCTTAAAACTGAAATTATATCTTCTTTTCTTACTTTACTTCTTCACTTTTCAAATTTATTACTTCTCAAAGCATACTCCTTAAAACTAAATTCAATCTTCTTTTCTTACTTTACTTCTTCACTTTTCAAACATTTATTACTTCTCAAAGCATACACCTTAAAACTGAAATTCTATCTTCTTTTCTTACTTTACTTCTTCACTTTTCAAATTTATTACTTCTCAAAGCATACTCCTTAAAACTGAAATTCATCTTCTTTTCTTACTTTACTTCTTCACTTTTCTAAATACTTATTACTTCTCAAAGCATACTCCTTAAAACTGAAATTCTATCTTCTTTTCTTACTTTACTTCTTAAATTTTCTAAATACTTATTACTTCTCAAAGCATACTCCTTAAAACTGAAATTCTATCTTCTTTTCTTACTTTACTTCTTCACTTTTCTAAATACTTATTACTTCTCAAAGCATACTCCTTAAAACTGAAATTATTTCTTCTTTTCTTACTTTACTTCTTAAATTTTCTAAATACTTATTACTTCTCAAAGCATACTCCTTAAAACTAAATTCTATCTTCTTTTCTTACTTTACTTCTACACTTTTCAAAACATTTATTACTTCTCAAAGCATACTCCTTAAAACTGAAATTCATCTTCTTTTCTTACTTTACTTCTTCACTTTTCTAAATACTTATTACTTCTCAAAGCATACTCCTTAAAACTGAAATTCTATCTTCTTTTCTTACTTTACTTCTTCACTTTTCAAACATTTATTAATTTCTCAAAGCATACTCCTTAAAACTGAAATTCATCTTCTTTTCTTACTTTACTTCTTCACTTTTCAAAATACTTATTACTTCTCAAAGCATACTCCTTAAAACTGAAATTATTTCTTCTTTTATTACTTTACTTCTTCACTTTTCTAAATACTTATTGCTTCTCAAAGCATACTCCTTAAAACTAAATTCATCTTCTTTTCTTACTTTACTTCTTCACTTTTCTAAATACTTATTACTTCTCAAAGCATACTCCTTAAAACTGAAATTCTATCTTCTTTTCTTACTTTACTTCTACACTTTTCTAAATACTTATTACTTCTCAAAGCATACTCCTTAAAACTGAAATTCATCTTCTTTTCTTACTTTACTTCTTCACTTTTCTAAATACTTATTACTTCTCAAAGCATACTCCTTAAAACTAAATTCTATCTTCTTTTCTTACTTTACTTCTTCACTTTTCAAAATGCTTATTACTTCTCAAAGCATACTCCTTAAAACTGAAATTCTATCTTCTTTTCTTACTTTACTTCTTCACTTTTCAAACATTTATTACTTCTCAAAGCATACTCCTTAAAACTGAAATTCTATCTTCTTTTCTTACTTTACTTCTTCACTTTTCTAAATACTTATTACTTGTCAAAGCATAATCCTTAAAACTGAAATTATATCTTCTTTTCTTACTTTACTTCTTCACTTTTCTAAATACTTATTACTTCTCAAAGCATACTCCTTAAAACTGAAATTCTATCTTCTTTTCTTACTTTACTTCTTCACTTTTATAAATACTTATTACTTGTCAAAGCATAATCCTTAAAACTGAAATTCTATCTTCTTTTCTTACTTTACTTCTTCACTTTTCAAATTTATTATTACTTCTCAAAGCATACTCCTTAAAACTGAAATTCATCTTCTTTTCTTACTTTACTTCTTCACTTTTCTAAATACTTATTACTTTTCAAAGCATACTCCTTAAAACTGAAATTCTATCTTCTTTTCTTACTTTACTTCTACACTTTTCAAATTTATTATTACTTCTCAAAGCATACTCCTTAAAACTGAAATTCATCTTCTTTTCTTACTTTACTTCTTCACTTTTCTAAATACTTATTACTTCTCAAAGCATACTCCTTAAAACTGAAATTATTTCTTCTTTTCTTACTTTACTTCTTCACTTTTATAAATACTTATTACTTGTCAAAGCATACTCCTTAAAACTGAAATTCTATCTTCTTTTCTTACTTTACTTCTTCACTTTTCAAAATACTTATTACTTCTCAAAGCATACACCTTAAAACTGAAATTCTATCTTCTTTTCTTACTTTACTTCTACACTTTTCTAAATACTTATTACTTCTCAAAGCATACTCCTTAAAACTGAAATTATTTCTTCTTTTCTTACTTTACTTCTTAAATTTTATAAATACTTATTACTTCTCAAAGCATACTCCTTAAAACTGAAATTCATCTTCTTTTCTTACTTTACTTCTTCACTTTTCTAAATACTTATTACTTCTCAAAGCATACTCCTTAAAACTGAAATTCTATCTTCTTTTCTTACTTTACTTCTTAAATTTTATAAATACTTATTACTTCTCAAAGCATACTCCTTAAAACTGAAATTCTATCTTCTTTTCTTACTTTACTTCTTCACTTTTCAAAATACTTATTACTTCTCAAAGCATACTCCTTAAAACTGAAATTCTATCTTCTTTTCTTACTTTACTTATTCACTTTTCTAAATACTTATTACTTCTCAAAGCATACTCCTTAAAACTGAAATTCTATCTTCTTTTCTTACTTTACTTCTTCACTTTTATAAATACTTATTACTTGTCAAAGCATAATCCTTAAAACTGAAATTATATCTTCTTTTCTTACTTTACTTCTTCACTTTTCAAAATGCTTATTACTTCTCAAAGCATACTCCTTAAAACTGAAATTCTATCTTCTTTTCTTACTTTACTTCTTCACTTTTCAAATTTATTACTTCTCAAAGCATACTCCTTAAAACTGAAATTCTATCTTCTTTTCTTACTTTACTTCTTCACTTTGCAAATTTATTATTACTTCTCAAAGCATACTCCTTAAAACTGAAATTATTTCTTCTTTTCTTACTTTACTTCTTCACTTTTCTAAATACTTATTACTTCTCAAAGCATACTCCTTAAAACTGAAATTCTATCTTCTTTTCTTACTTTACTTCTTAAATTTTCAAAATACTTATTACTTCTCAAAGCATACTCCTTAAAACTGAAATTCTATCTTCTTTTCTTACTTTACTTCTTCACTTTTCAAAATACTTATTACTTCTCAAAGCATACTCCTTAAAACTGAAATTCTATCTTCTTTTCTTACTTTACTTCTTCACTTTTCTAAATACTTATTACTTGTCAAAGCATAATCCTTAAAACTGAAATTATATCTTCTTTTCTTACTTTACTTCTTCACTTTTCTAAATACTTATTACTTGTCAAAGCATAATCCTTAAAACTGAAATTATATCTTCTTTTCTTACTTTACTTCTTCACTTTTCAAAATACTTATTACTTCTCAAAGCATACTCCTTAAAACTGAAATTCTATCTTCTTTTCTTACTTTACTTCTTCACTTTTCTAAATACTTATTACTTCTCAAAGCATAATCCTTAAAACTAAATTCAATCTTCTTTTCTTACTTTACTTCTTCACTTTTCAAATTTATTATTACTTCTCAAAGCATACTCCTTAAAACTGAAATTCTATCTTCTTTTCTTACTTTACTTCTTCACTTTTCTAAATACTTATTGCTTCTCAAAGCATACTCCTTAAAACTGAATTTCTATCTTCTTTTCTTACTTTACTTCTTAAATTTTATAAATACTTATTACTTCTCAAAGCATACTCCTTAAAACTAAATTCTATCTTCTTTTCTTACTTTACTTCTTCACTTTTCAAAATACTTATTACTTCTCAAAGCATACTCCTTAAAACTGAAATTTTATCTTCTTTTATTACTTTACTTCTTCACTTTTCTAAATACTTATTACTTCTCAAAGCATACTCCTTAAAACTGAAATTCTATCTTCTTTTCTTACTTTACTTCTTCACTTTTCTAAATACTTATTACTTCTCAAAGCATACTCCTTAAAACTGAATTTCTATCTTCTTTTCTTACTTTACTTCTTAAATTTTCTAAATACTTATTACTTCTCAAAGCATACTCCTTAAAACTAAATTCTATCTTCTTTTCTTACTTTACTTCTTCACTTTTCAAAATGCTTATTACTTCTCAAAGCATACTCCTTAAAACTGAAATTCTATCTTCTTTTCTTACTTTACTTCTACACTTTTCAAAACATTTATTACTTCTCAAAGCATACTCCTTAAAACTGAAATTCATCTTCTTTTCTTACTTTACTTCTTCACTTTTCTAAATACTTATTACTTCTCAAAGCATACTCCTTAAAACTGAAATTCTATCTTCTTTTCTTACTTTACTTCTTCACTTTTCAAATTTATTACTTCTCAAAGCATACTCCTTAAAACTGAAATTTTATCTTCTTTTCTTACTTTACTTCTTCACTTTTCAAACATTTATTAATTTCTCAAAGCATACTCCTTAAAACTGAAATTCATCTTCTTTTCTTACTTTACTTCTTCACTTTTCTAAATACTTATTACTTCTCAAAGCATACTCCTTAAAACTGAAATTATTTCTTCTTTTCTTACTTTACTTCTTCACTTTTCTAAATACTTATTACTTCTCAAAGCATACTCCTTAAAACTGAAATTCTATCTTCTTTTCTTACTTTACTTCTTCACTTTTCTAAATACTTATTACTTCTCAAAGCATACTCCTTAAAACTGAAATTCTATCTTCTTTTCTTACTTTACTTCTTCACTTTTCAAAATATTTATTACTTCTCAAAGCATACTCCTTAAAACTAAATTCAATCTTCTTTTCTTACTTTACTTCTTCACTTTTCTAAATACTTATTACTTCTCAAAGCATGATCCTTAAAACTGAAATTCTATCTTCTTTTCTTACTTTACTTCTTCACTTTTCAAAATACTTATTACTTCTCAAAGCATGATCCTTAAAACTGAAATTCTATCTTCTTTTCTTACTTTACTTCTTCACTTTTCAAAATACTTATTACTTCTCAAAGCATACTCCTTAAAACTAAATTCTATCTTCTTTTCTTACTTTACTTCTTCACTTTTCAAAATGCTTATTACTTCTCAAAGCATACTCCTTAAAACTGAAATTCTATCTTCTTTTCTTACTTTACTTCTTCACTTTTCTAAATACTTATTACTTCTCAAAGCATACTCCTTAAAACTAAATTCAATCTTCTTTTCTTACTTTACTTCTTCACTTTTCAAACATTTATTACTTCTCAAAGCATACTCCTTAAAACTGAAATTCATCTTCTTTTCTTACTTTACTTCTTCACTTTTCTAACATTTATTACTTCTCAAAGCATACTCCTTAAAACTGAAATTCTATCTTCTTTTCTTACTTTACTTCTTCACTTTTCTAAATACTTATTACTTCTCAAAGCATACTCCTTAAAACTGAAATTCATCTTCTTTTCTTACTTTACTTCTTCACTTTTCTAAATACTTATTACTTCTCAAAGCATACTCCTTAAAACTGAAATTCTATCTTCTTTTCTTACTTTACTTCTTCACTTTTCAAAATATTTATTACTTCTCAAAGCATACTCCTTAAAACTAAATTCAATCTTCTTTTCTTACTTTACTTCTTCACTTTTCTAAATACTTATTACTTCTCAAAGCATACTCCTTAAAACTGAAATTTTATCTTCTTTTATTACTTTACTTCTTCACTTTTTTAAACATTTATTACTTCTCAAAGCATACTCCTTAAAACTAAATTCTATCTTCTTTTCTTACTTTACTTCTTCACTTTTCAAAATGCTTATTACTTCTCAAAGCATACTCCTTAAAACTGAAATTCTATCTTCTTTTCTTACTTTACTTCTTCACTTTTCTAAATACTTATTACTTCTCAAAGCATACACCTTAAAACTGAAATTCTATCTTCTTTTCTTACTTTACTTCTACACTTTTCTAAATACTTATTACTTCTCAAAGCATACTCCTTAAAACTGAAATTCTATCTTCTTTTCTTACTTTACTTCTACACTTTTCAAAATACTTATTACTTCTCAAAGCATACTCCTTAAAACTAAATTCAATCTTCTTTTCTTACTTTACTTCTTCACTTTTCAAACATTTATTACTTCTCAAAGCATACTCCTTAAAACTGAAATTCATCTTCTTTTCTTACTTTACTTCTTCACTTTTCTAAATACTTATTACTTCTCAAAGCATACTCCTTAAAACTGAAATTCTATCTTCTTTTCTTACTTTACTTCTACACTTTTCAAAACATTTATTACTTCTCAAAGCATACTCCTTAAAACTGAAATTCATCTTCTTTTCTTACTTTACTTCTTCACTTTTCTAAATACTTATTACTTCTCAAAGCATACTCCTTAAAACTGAAATTCTATCTTCTTTTCTTACTTTACTTCTTCACTTTTCAAACATTTATTAATTTCTCAAAGCATACTCCTTAAAACTGAAATTCATCTTCTTTTCTTACTTTACTTCTTCACTTTTCAAATATTATTACTTCTCAAAGCATACTCCTTAAAACTGAAATTATATCTTCTTTTCTTACTTTACTTCTTCACTTTTCAAACATTTATTAATTTCTCAAAGCATACTCCTTAAAACTGAAATTCATCTTCTTTTCTTACTTTACTTCTTCACTTTTCAAAATACTTATTACTTCTCAAAGCATACTCCTTAAAACTGAAATTTTATCTTCTTTTATTACTTTACTTCTTCACTTTTTTAAACATTTATTACTTCTCAAAGCATACTCCTTAAAACTAAATTCTATCTTCTTTTCTTACTTTACTTCTTCACTTTTCAAAATGCTTATTACTTCTCAAAGCATACTCCTTAAAACTGAAATTCTATCTTCTTTTCTTACTTTACTTCTTCACTTTTCTAAATACTTATTACTTCTCAAAGCATAATCCTTAAAACTGAAATTATTTCTTCTTTTCTTACTTTACTTCTTCACTTTTCTAAATACTTATTACTTCTCAAAGCATACTCCTTAAAACTGAAATTCTATCTTCTTTTCTTACTTTACTTCTTCACTTTTTTAAACATTTATTACTTCTCAAAGCATACTCCTTAAAACTGAAATTCTATCTTCTTTTCTTACTTTACTTCTTCACTTTTCAAAATACTTATTACTTCTCAAAGCATACTCCTTAAAACTGAAATTCTATCTTCTTTTCTTACTTTACTTCTTAAATTTTCAAAATACTTATTACTTCTCAAAGCATACTCCTTAAAACTGAAATTCTATCTTCTTTTCTTACTTTACTTCTTCACTTTTCAAAATACTTATTACTTCTCAAAGCATACTCCTTAAAACTGAAATTCTATCTTCTTTTCTTACTTTACTTCTTCACTTTTCTAAATACTTATTACTTGTCAAAGCATAATCCTTAAAACTGAAATTATATCTTCTTTTCTTACTTTACTTCTTCACTTTTCTAAATACTTATTACTTGTCAAAGCATAATCCTTAAAACTGAAATTATATCTTCTTTTCTTACTTTACTTCTTCACTTTTCAAAATGCTTATTACTTCTCAAAGCATACTCCTTAAAACTGAAATTCTATCTTCTTTTCTTACTTTACTTCTTCACTTTTCTAAATACTTATTACTTCTCAAAGCATAATCCTTAAAACTAAATTCAATCTTCTTTTCTTACTTTACTTCTTCACTTTTCTAAATACTTATTACTTCTCAAAGCATACTCCTTAAAACTAAATTCAATCTTCTTTTCTTACTTTACTTCTTCACTTTTCAAACATTTATTAATTTCTCAAAGCATACTCCTTAAAACTGAAATTCATCTTCTTTTCTTACTTTACTTCTTCACTTTTCTAAATACTTATTACTTCTCAAAGCATACTCCTTAAAACTGAAATTATTTCTTCTTTTCTTACTTTACTTCTTCACTTTTCTAAATACTTATTACTTCTCAAAGCATACTCCTTAAAACTGAAATTCTATCTTCTTTTCTTACTTTACTTCTTCACTTTTCTAAATACTTATTACTTCTCAAAGCATACTCCTTAAAACTGAAATTATTTCTTCTTTTCTTACTTTACTTCTTCACTTTTCAAATTTATTATTACTTCTCAAAGCATACTCCTTAAAACTGAAATTCTATCTTCTTTTCTTACTTTACTTCTTCACTTTTCAAATTTATTACTTCTCAAAGCATACTCCTTAAAACTAAATTCAATCTTCTTTCTTACTTTACTTCTTCACTTTTCAAAACATTTATTACTTCTCAAAGCATACTCCTTAAAACTGAAATTCATCTTCTTTTCTTACTTTACTTCTTCACTTTTCTAAATACTTATTACTTCTCAAAGCATACTCCTTAAAACTGAAATTATTTCTTCTTTTCTTACTTTACTTCTTCACTTTTATAAATACTTATTACTTGTCAAAGCATACTCCTTAAAACTGAAATTCATCTTCTTTTCTTACTTTACTTCTTCACTTTTCTAAATACTTATTACTTCTCAAAGCATACTCCTTAAAACTAAATTCAATCTTCTTTTCTTACTTTACTTCTTCACTTTTCAAACATTTATTAATTTCTCAAAGCATACTCCTTAAAACTGAAATTCATCTTCTTTTCTTACTTTACTTCTTCACTTTTCTAAATACTTATTACTTCTCAAAGCATACTCCTTAAAACTGAAATTATTTCTTCTTTTCTTACTTTACTTCTTCACTTTTCTAAATACTTATTACTTCTCAAAGCATACTCCTTAAAACTGAAATTCTATCTTCTTTTCTTACTTTACTTCTTCACTTTTCTAAATACTTATTACTTCTCAAAGCATACTCCTTAAAACTGAAATTATTTCTTCTTTTCTTACTTTACTTCTTCACTTTTCTAAATACTTATTACTTCTCAAAGCATACTCCTTAAAACTGAAATTCTATCTTCTTTTCTTACTTTACTTCTTCACTTTTATAAACATTTATTACTTCTCAAAGCATACTCCTTAAAACTGAAATTCTATCTTCTTTTCTTACTTTACTTCTTAAATTTTATAAATACTTATTACTTCTCAAAGCATACTCCTTAAAACTGAAATTCATCTTCTTTTCTTACTTTACTTCTTCACTTTTCTAAATACTTATTACTTCTCAAAGCATACTCCTTAAAACTGAAATTATATCTTCTTTTCTTACTTTACTTCTTCACTTTTCAAATTTATTACTTCTCAAAGCATACTCCTTAAAACTAAATTCAATCTTCTTTTCTTACTTTACTTCTTCACTTTTCAAACATTTATTACTTCTCAAAGCATACACCTTAAAACTGAAATTCTATCTTCTTTTCTTACTTTACTTCTTCACTTTTCAAATTTATTACTTCTCAAAGCATACTCCTTAAAACTGAAATTCATCTTCTTTTCTTACTTTACTTCTTCACTTTTCTAAATACTTATTACTTCTCAAAGCATACTCCTTAAAACTGAAATTCTATCTTCTTTTCTTACTTTACTTCTTAAATTTTCTAAATACTTATTACTTCTCAAAGCATACTCCTTAAAACTGAAATTCTATCTTCTTTTCTTACTTTACTTCTTCACTTTTCTAAATACTTATTACTTCTCAAAGCATACTCCTTAAAACTGAAATTATTTCTTCTTTTCTTACTTTACTTCTTAAATTTTCTAAATACTTATTACTTCTCAAAGCATACTCCTTAAAACTAAATTCTATCTTCTTTTCTTACTTTACTTCTACACTTTTCAAAACATTTATTACTTCTCAAAGCATACTCCTTAAAACTGAAATTCATCTTCTTTTCTTACTTTACTTCTTCACTTTTCTAAATACTTATTACTTCTCAAAGCATACTCCTTAAAACTGAAATTCTATCTTCTTTTCTTACTTTACTTCTTCACTTTTCAAACATTTATTAATTTCTCAAAGCATACTCCTTAAAACTGAAATTCATCTTCTTTTCTTACTTTACTTCTTCACTTTTCAAAATACTTATTACTTCTCAAAGCATACTCCTTAAAACTGAAATTATTTCTTCTTTTATTACTTTACTTCTTCACTTTTCTAAATACTTATTGCTTCTCAAAGCATACTCCTTAAAACTAAATTCATCTTCTTTTCTTACTTTACTTCTTCACTTTTCTAAATACTTATTACTTCTCAAAGCATACTCCTTAAAACTGAAATTCTATCTTCTTTTCTTACTTTACTTCTACACTTTTCTAAATACTTATTACTTCTCAAAGCATACTCCTTAAAACTGAAATTCATCTTCTTTTCTTACTTTACTTCTTCACTTTTCTAAATACTTATTACTTCTCAAAGCATACTCCTTAAAACTGAAATTCTATCTTCTTTTCTTACTTTACTTCTTCACTTTTCAAAATACTTATTACTTCTCAAAGCATACTCCTTAAAACTGAAATTCTATCTTCTTTTCTTACTTTACTTCTTCACTTTTCAAACATTTATTACTTCTCAAAGCATACTCCTTAAAACTGAAATTCTATCTTCTTTTCTTACTTTACTTCTTCACTTTTCTAAATACTTATTACTTCTCAAAGCATACTCCTTAAAACTAAATTCTATCTTCTTTTCTTACTTTACTTCTTCACTTTTCAAAATGCTTATTACTTCTCAAAGCATACTCCTTAAAACTGAAATTCTATCTTCTTTTCTTACTTTACTTCTTCACTTTTCAAACATTTATTACTTCTCAAAGCATACTCCTTAAAACTGAAATTCTATCTTCTTTTCTTACTTTACTTCTTCACTTTTCTAAATACTTATTACTTGTCAAAGCATAATCCTTAAAACTGAAATTATATCTTCTTTTCTTACTTTACTTCTTCACTTTTCTAAATACTTATTACTTCTCAAAGCATACTCCTTAAAACTGAAATTCTATCTTCTTTTCTTACTTTACTTCTTCACTTTTATAAATACTTATTACTTGTCAAAGCATAATCCTTAAAACTGAAATTCTATCTTCTTTTCTTACTTTACTTCTTCACTTTTCAAATTTATTATTACTTCTCAAAGCATACTCCTTAAAACTGAAATTCATCTTCTTTTCTTACTTTACTTCTTCACTTTTCTAAATACTTATTACTTTTCAAAGCATACTCCTTAAAACTGAAATTCTATCTTCTTTTCTTACTTTACTTCTACACTTTTCAAATTTATTATTACTTCTCAAAGCATACTCCTTAAAACTGAAATTCATCTTCTTTTCTTACTTTACTTCTTCACTTTTCTAAATACTTATTACTTCTCAAAGCATACTCCTTAAAACTGAAATTATTTCTTCTTTTCTTACTTTACTTCTTCACTTTTATAATACTTATTACTTGTCAAAGCATACTCCTTAAAACTGAAATTCTATCTTCTTTTCTTACTTTACTTCTTCACTTTTCAAAATACTTATTACTTCTCAAAGCATACACCTTAAAACTGAAATTCTATCTTCTTTTCTTACTTTACTTCTACACTTTTCTAAATACTTATTACTTCTCAAAGCATACTCCTTAAAACTGAAATTATTTCTTCTTTTCTTACTTTACTTCTTAAATTTTATAAATACTTATTACTTCTCAAAGCATACTCCTTAAAACTGAAATTCATCTTCTTTTCTTACTTTACTTCTACACTTTTCTAAATACTTATTACTTCTCAAAGCATACTCCTTAAAACTGAAATTCTATCTTCTTTTCTTACTTTACTTCTTCACTTTTCAAAATACTTATTACTTCTCAAAGCATACTCCTTAAAACTGAAATTCTATCTTCTTTTCTTACTTTACTTCTTCACTTTTCAAAATATTTATTACTTCTCAAAGCATACTCCTTAAAACTAAATTCAATCTTCTTTTCTTACTTTACTTCTTCACTTTTCTAAATACTTATTACTTCTCAAAGCATGATCCTTAAAACTGAAATTCTATCTTCTTTTCTTACTTTACTTCTTCACTTTTCAAAATACTTATTACTTCTCAAAGCATACTCCTTAAAACTGAAATTATATCTTCTTTTCTTACTTTACTTCTTCACTTTTCTAAATACTTATTACTTCTCAAAGCATACTCCTTAAAACTAAATTCTATCTTCTTTTCTTACTTTACTTCTTCACTTTTCAAAATGCTTATTACTTCTCAAAGCATACTCCTTAAAACTGAAATTCTATCTTCTTTTCTTACTTTACTTCTTAAATTTTCTAAATTCTTATTACTTCTCAAAGCATACTCCTTAAAACTGAAATTCTATCTTCTTTTCTTACTTTACTTCTTCACTTTTCAAAATGCTTATTACTTCTCAAAGCATACTCCTTAAAACTAAATTCTATCTTCTTTTCTTACTTTACTTCTTCACTTTTCAAAATACTTATTACTTCTCAAAGCATACTCCTTAAAACTGAAATTCTATCTTCTTTTCTTACTTTACTTATTCACTTTTCTAAATACTTATTACTTCTCAAAGCATACTCCTTAAAACTGAAATTCTATCTTCTTTTCTTACTTTACTTCTTCACTTTTATAAATACTTATTACTTCTCAAAGCATACTCCTTAAAACTAAATTCAATCTTCTTTTCTTACTTTACTTCTTCACTTTTCTAAATACTTATTACTTCTCAAAGCATGATCCTTAAAACTGAAATTCTATCTTCTTTTCTTACTTTACTTCTTCACTTTTCTAAATACTTATTACTTCTCAAAGCATACTCCTTAAAACTGAAATTCTATCTTCTTTTCTTACTTTACTTCTTCACTTTTCTAAATACTTATTACTTCTCAAAGCATACTCCTTAAAACTGAAATTCTATCTTCTTTTCTTACTTTACTTCTTCACTTTTCTAAATACTTATTACTTCTCAAAGCATACA
>CAMPDV010006494.1:0-17888 GCA_946699065.1 Loxodes magnus
GAAAAATAGTTGAGTAATTTTTAAAGTAAAAAAAAACATTGTTTTTGATATGTTTTGAAGAGAGAAATTAAAATTTTAATACCAGAGTGAGTTAACAATGTATGAAAAAATAGTTGAGTAATTTTTAAAGTAAAAAAAAACATTGTTTTTGATATGTTTTGAAGTGAGAAAAAGTAATTTTAATACCAGAGTGAGTTAACAATGTATGAAAAATAGTTGAGTAATTTTTAAAGTAAAAAAAAACATTGTTTTTGATATGTTTTGAAGTGAGAAATTAAAAATTTTAATACCAGAGTGAGTTAACAATGTATGAAAAATAGTTGAGTAATTTTTAAAGTAAAAAAAAACATTGTTTTTTGATATGTTTTGAAGTGAGAAATTAAAATTTTAATACCAGAGTGAGTTAACAATGTATGAAAAATAGTTGAGTAATTTTTAAAGTAAAAAAAAAACATTGTTTTTGATATGTTTTGAAGAGAGAAATTAAAATTTTAATACCAGAGTGAGTTAACAATGTATGAAAAATAGTTGAGTAATTTTTAAAGTAAAAAAAAAACATTGTTTTTGATATGTTTTGAAGTGAGAAATTAAAATTTTAATACCAGAGTGAGTTAACAATGTATGAAAAATAGTTGAGTAATTTTTAAAGTAAAAAAAAAACATTGTTTTTGATATGTTTTGAAGTGAGAAATTAAAATTTTACTACCAGAGTGAGTTAACAATGTATGAAAAATAGTTGAGTAATTTTTAAAGTAAAAAAAAACATTGTTTTTGATATGTTTTGAAGTGAGAAATTAAAATTTTACTACCAGAGTGAGTTAACAATGTATGAAAAATAGTTGAGTAATTTTTAAAGTAAAAAAAAAACATTGTTTTTGATATGTTTTGAAGTGAGAAATTAAAATTTTAATACCAGAGTGAGTTAACAATGTATGAAAAATAGTTGAGTAATTTTTAAAGTAAAAAAAAACATTGTTTTTGATATGTTTTGAAGTGAGAAATTAAAATTTTAATACCAGAGTGAGTTAACAATGTATGAAAAATAGTTGAGTAATTTTTAAAGTAAAAAAAAACATTGTTTTTGATATGTTTTGAAGTGAGAAATTAAAATTTTACTACCAGAGTGAGTTAACAATGTATGAAAAATAGTTGAGTAATTTTTAAAGTAAAAAAAAAACATTGTTTTTGATATGTTTTGAAGTGAGAAATTAAAATTTTACTACCAGAGTGAGTTAACAATGTATGAAAAATAGTTGAGTAATTTTTAAAGTAAAAAAAAACATTGTTTTTGATATGTTTTGGAGTGAGAATACGAAATTTTAATACCAGAGTGAGTTAACAATGTATGAAAAATAGTTGAGTAATTTTTAAAGTAAAAAAAAAACATTGTTTTTGATATGTTTTGAAGTGAGAAATTAAAATTTTAATACCAGAGTGAGTTAACAATGTATGAAAAATAGTTGAGTAATTTTTAAAGTAAAAAAAAACATTGTTTTTGATATGTTTTGAAGTGAGAAATTAAAATTTTACTACCAGAGTGAGTTAACAATGTATGAAAAATAGTTGAGTAATTTTTAAAGTAAAAAAAAACATTGTTTTTGATATGTTTTGAAGAGAGAAATTAAAATTTTAATACCAGAGTGAGTTAACAATGTATGAAAAATAGTTGAGTAATTTTTAAAGTAAAAAAAAAACATTGTTTTTGATATGTTTTGAAGTGAGAAATTAAAATTTTACTACCAGAGTGAGTTAACAATGTATGAAAAATAGTTGAGTAATTTTTAAAGTAAAAAAAAACATTGTTTTTGATATGTTTTGAAGTGAGAAATTAAAATTTTAATACCAGAGTGAGTTAACAATGTATGAAAAATAGTTGAGTAATTTTTAAAGTAAAAAAAAAACATTGTTTTTGATATGTTTTGAAGTGAGAAATTAAAATTTTAATACCAGAGTGAGTTAACAATGTATGAAAAATAGTTGAGTAATTTTTAAAGTAAAAAAAAACATTGTTTTTGATATGTTTTGAAGTGAGAAATTAAAATTTTACTACCAGAGTGAGTTAACAATGTATGAAAAATAGTTGAGTAATTTTTAAAGTAAAAAAAAACATTGTTTTTGATATGTTTTGAAGTGAGAAATTAAAATTTTACTACCAGAGTGAGTTAACAATGTATGAAAAATAGTTGAGTAATTTTTAAAGTAAAAAAAAAACATTGTTTTTGATATGTTTTGAAGTGAGAAATTAAAATTTTACTACCAGAGTGAGTTAACAATGTATGAAAAATAGTTGAGTAATTTTTAAAGTAAAAAAAAAACATTGTTTTTGATATGTTTTGAAGTGAGAAATTAAAATTTTACTACCAGAGTGAGTTAACAATGTATGAAAAATAGTTGAGTAATTTTTAAAGTAAAAAAAAAAACATTGTTTTTGATATGTTTTGAAGTGAGAAATTAAAATTTTAATACCAGAGTGAGTTAACAATGTATGAAAAATAGTTGAGTAATTTTTAAAGTAAAAAAAAAACATTGTTTTTGATATGTTTTGGAGTGAGAATACGAAATTTTAATACCAGAGTGAGTTAACAATGTATGAAAAATAGTTGAGTAATTTTTAAAGTAAAAAAAAAACATTGTTTTTGATATGTTTTGAAGTGAGAAATTAAAATTTTACTACCAGAGTGAGTTAACAATGTATGAAAAATAGTTGAGTAATTTTTAAAGTAAAAAAAAACATTGTTTTTGATATGTTTTGAAGTGAGAAATTAAAATTTTACTACCAGAGTGAGTTAACAATGTATGAAAAATAGTTGAGTAATTTTTAAAGTAAAAAAAAAACATTGTTTTTGATATGTTTTGGAGTGAGAATACGAAATTTTAATACCAGAGTGAGTTAACAATGTATGAAAAATAGTTGAGTAATTTTTAAAGTAAAAAAAAACATTGTTTTTGATATGTTTTGAAGTGAGAAATTAAAATTTTAATACCAGAGTGAGTTAACAATGTATGAAAAATAGTTGAGTAATTTTTAAAGTAAAAAAAAAACATTGTTTTTGATATGTTTTGAAGTGAGAAATTAAAATTTTACTACCAGAGTGAGTTAACAATGTATGAAAAATAGTTGAGTAATTTTTAAAGTAAAAAAAAACATTGTTTTTGATATGTTTTGAAGAGAGAAATTAAAATTTTAATACCAGAGTGAGTTAACAATGTATGAAAAATAGTTGAGTAATTTTTAAAGTAAAAAAAAACATTGTTTTTGATATGTTTTGAAGTGAGAAATTAAAATTTTACTACCAGAGTGAGTTAACAATGTATGAAAAATAGTTGAGTAATTTTTAAAGTAAAAAAAAAACATTGTTTTTGATATGTTTTGAAGTGAGAAATTAAAATTTTAATACCAGAGTGAGTTAACAATGTATGAAAAATAGTTAAGTAATTTTTAAAGTAAAAAAAAACATTGTTTTTGATATGTTTTGAAGTGAGAAATTAAAATTTTACTACCAGAGTGAGTTAACAATGTATGAAAAAATAGTTGAGTAATTTTTAAAGTAAAAAAAAAACATTGTTTTTGATATGTTTTGAAGTGAGAAATTAAAATTTTAATACCAGAGTGAGTTAACAATGTATGAAAAATAGTTGAGTAATTTTTAAAGTAAAAAAAAAACATTGTTTTTGATATGTTTTGAAGTGAGAAATTAAAATTTTACTACCAGAGTGAGTTAACAATGTATGAAAAATAGTTGAGTAATTTTTAAAGTAAAAAAAAAACATTGTTTTTGATATGTTTTGAAGTGAGAAATTAAAATTTTACTACCAGAGTGAGTTAACAATGTATGAAAAATAGTTGAGTAATTTTTAAAGTAAAAAAAAACATTGTTTTTGATATGTTTTGAAGAGAGAAATTAAAATTTTAATACCAGAGTGAGTTAACAATGTATGAAAAATAGTTGAGTAATTTTTAAAGTAAAAAAAAACATTGTTTTTGATATGTTTTGAAGTGAGAAATTAAAATTTTACTACCAGAGTGAGTTAACAATGTATGAAAAATAGTTGAGTAATTTTTAAAGTAAAAAAAAAACATTGTTTTTGATATGTTTTGGAGTGAGAATACGAAATTTTAATACCAGAGTGAGTTAACAATGTATGAAAAATAGTTGAGTAATTTTTAAAGTAAAAAAAAACATTGTTTTTGATATGTTTTGAAGTGAGAAATTAAAATTTTAATACCAGAGTGAGTTAACAATGTATGAAAAATAGTTGAGTAATTTTTAAAGTAAAAAAAAAACATTGTTTTTGATATGTTTTGAAGAGAGAAATTAAAATTTTAATACCAGAGTGAGTTAACAATGTATGAAAAATAGTTGAGTAATTTTTAAAGTAAAAAAAAACATTGTTTTTGATATGTTTTGAAGTGAGAAATTAAAATTTTACTACCAGAGTGAGTTAACAATGTATGAAAAATAGTTGAGTAATTTTTAAAGTAAAAAAAAAACATTGTTTTTGATATGTTTTGAAGTGAGAAATTAAAATTTTAATACCAGAGTGAGTTAACAATGTATGAAAAATAGTTAAGTAATTTTTAAAGTAAAAAAAAACATTGTTTTTGATATGTTTTGGAGTGAGAATACGAAATTTTAATACCAGAGTGAGTTAACAATGTATGAAAAATAGTTGAGTAATTTTTAAAGTAAAAAAAAACATTGTTTTTGATATGTTTTGAAGTGAGAAATTAAAATTTTAATACCAGAGTGAGTTAACAATGTATGAAAAATAGTTGAGTAATTTTTAAAGTAAAAAAAAAACATTGTTTTTGATATGTTTTGAAGAGAGAAATTAAAATTTTAATACCAGAGTGAGTTAACAATGTATGAAAAATAGTTGAGTAATTTTTAAAGTAAAAAAAAAACATTGTTTTTGATATGTTTTGAAGTGAGAAATTAAAATTTTACTACCAGAGTGAGTTAACAATGTATGAAAAATAGTTGAGTAATTTTTAAAGTAAAAAAAAAACATTGTTTTTGATATGTTTTGAAGAGAGAAATTAAAATTTGAATACCAGAGTGAGTTAACAATGTATGAAAAATAGTTGAGTAATTTTTAAAGTAAAAAAAAAACATTGTTTTTGATATGTTTTGAAGTGAGAAATTAAAATTTTACTACCAGAGTGAGTTAACAATGTATGAAAAATAGTTGAGTAATTTTTAAAGTAAAAAAAAAACATTGTTTTTGATATGTTTTGGAGTGAGAAATTAAAATTTTAATACCAGAGTGAGTTAACAATGTATGAAAAATAGTTGAGTAATTTTTAAAGTAAAAAAAAACATTGTTTTTGATATGTTTTGAAGTGAGAAATTAAAATTTTAATACCAGAGTGAGTTAACAATGTATGAAAAATAGTTGAGTAATTTTTAAAGTAAAAAAAAAACATTGTTTTTGATATGTTTTGAAGTGAGAAATTAAAATTTTACTACCAGAGTGAGTTAACAATGTATGAAAAATAGTTGAGTAATTTTTAAAGTAAAAAAAAACATTGTTTTTGATATGTTTTGAAGTGAGAAATTAAAATTTTAATACCAGAGTGAGTTAACAATGTATGAAAAATAGTTGAGTAATTTTTAAAGTAAAAAAAAAACATTGTTTTTGATATGTTTTGGAGTGAGAAATTAAAATTTTAATACCAGAGTGAGTTAACAATGTATGAAAAATAGTTGAGTAATTTTTAAAGTAAAAAAAAAACATTGTTTTTGATATGTTTTGAAGTGAGAAATTAAAATTTTACTACCAGAGTGAGTTAACAATGTATGAAAAATAGTTGAGTAATTTTTAAAGTAAAAAAAAAACATTGTTTTTGATATGTTTTGAAGTGAGAAATTAAAATTTTAATACCAGAGTGAGTTAACAATGTATGAAAAATAGTTAAGTAATTTTTAAAGTAAAAAAAAACATTGTTTTTGATATGTTTTGGAGTGAGAATACGAAATTTTACTACCAGAGTGAGTTAACAATGTATGAAAAATAGTTGAGTAATTTTTAAAGTAAAAAAAAACATTGTTTTTGATATGTTTTGAAGTGAGAAATTAAAATTTTAATACCAGAGTGAGTTAACAATGTATGAAAAATAGTTGAGTAATTTTTAAAGTAAAAAAAAACATTGTTTTTGATATGTTTTGAAGAGAGAAATTAAAATTTTAATACCAGAGTGAGTTAACAATGTATGAAAAATAGTTGAGTAATTTTTAAAGTAAAAAAAAACATTGTTTTTGATATGTTTTGAAGTGAGAAATTAAAATTTTACTACCAGAGTGAGTTAACAATGTATGAAAAATAGTTGAGTAATTTTTAAAGTAAAAAAAAACATTGTTTTTGATATGTTTTGAAGAGAGAAATTAAAATTTTAATACCAGAGTGAGTTAACAATGTATGAAAAATAGTTGAGTAATTTTTAAAGTAAAAAAAAAACATTGTTTTTGATATGTTTTGAAGTGAGAAATTAAAATTTTACTACCAGAGTGAGTTAACAATGTATGAAAAATAGTTGAGTAATTTTTAAAGTAAAAAAAAAACATTGTTTTTGATATGTTTTGGAGTGAGAAATTAAAATTTTAATACCAGAGTGAGTTAACAATGTATGAAAAATAGTTGAGTAATTTTTAAAGTAAAAAAAAACATTGTTTTTGATATGTTTTGAAGTGAGAAATTAAAATTTTAATACCAGAGTGAGTTAACAATGTATGAAAAATAGTTGAGTAATTTTTAAAGTAAAAAAAAACATTGTTTTTGATATGTTTTGAAGTGAGAAATTAAAATTTTACTACCAGAGTGAGTTAACAATGTATGAAAAATAGTTGAGTAATTTTTAAAGTAAAAAAAAAACATTGTTTTTGATATGTTTTGAAGTGAGAAATTAAAATTTTAATACCAGAGTGAGTTAACAATGTATGAAAAATAGTTGAGTAATTTTTAAAGTAAAAAAAAACATTGTTTTTGATATGTTTTGGAGTGAGAATACGAAATTTTAATACCAGAGTGAGTTAACAATGTATGAAAAATAGTTGAGTAATTTTTAAAGTAAAAAAAAAACATTGTTTTTGATATGTTTTGAAGTGAGAAATTAAAATTTTACTACCAGAGTGAGTTAACAATGTATGAAAAATAGTTGAGTAATTTTTAAAGTAAAAAAAAAACATTGTTTTTGATATGTTTTGAAGTGAGAAATTAAAATTTTACTACCAGAGTGAGTTAACAATGTATGAAAAATAGTTGAGTAAATTTTTAAAGTAAAAAAAAACATTGTTTTTGATATGTTTTTGGAGTGAGAATACGAAATTTTAATACCAGAGTGAGTTAACAATGTATGAAAAATAGTTGAGTAATTTTTAAAGTAAAAAAAAACATTGTTTTTGATATGTTTTGAAGTGAGAAATTAAAATTTTAATACCAGAGTGAGTTAACAATGTATGAAAAATAGTTGAGTAATTTTTAAAGTAAAAAAAAACATTGTTTTTTGATATGTTTTGAAGTGAGAAATTAAAATTTTACTACCAGAGTGAGTTAACAATGTATGAAAAATAGTTGAGTAATTTTTAAAGTAAAAAAAAACATTGTTTTTGATATGTTTTGAAGAGAGAAATTAAAATTTTAATACCAGAGTGAGTTAACAATGTATGAAAAATAGTTGAGTAATTTTTAAAGTAAAAAAAAACATTGTTTTTGATATGTTTTGAAGTGAGAAATTAAAATTTTACTACCAGAGTGAGTTAACAATGTATGAAAAATAGTTGAGTAATTTTTAAAGTAAAAAAAAACATTGTTTTTGATATGTTTTGAAGTGAGAAATTAAAATTTTAATACCAGAGTGAGTTAACAATGTATGAAAAATAGTTAAGTAATTTTTAAAGTAAAAAAAAACATTGTTTTTGATATGTTTTGAAGTGAGAAATTAAAATTTTACTACCAGAGTGAGTTAACAATGTATGAAAAATAGTTGAGTAATTTTTAAAGTAAAAAAAAACATTGTTTTTGATATGTTTTGAAGTGAGAAATTAAAATTTTAATACCAGAGTGAGTTAACAATGTATGAAAAATAGTTGAGTAATTTTTAAAGTAAAAAAAAACATTGTTTTTGATATGTTTTGAAGTGAGAAATTAAAATTTTTACTACCAGAGTGAGTTAACAATGTATGAAAAATAGTTGAGTAATTTTTAAAGTAAAAAAAAACATTGTTTTTGATATGTTTTGAAGTGAGAAATTAAAATTTTACTACCAGAGTGAGTTAACAATGTATGAAAAATAGTTGAGTAATTTTTAAAGTAAAAAAAAACATTGTTTTTGATATGTTTTGAAGAGAGAAATTAAAATTTTAATACCAGAGTGAGTTAACAATGTATGAAAAATAGTTGAGTAATTTTTAAAGTAAAAAAAAAACATTGTTTTTGATATGTTTTTGAAGTGAGAAATTAAAATTTTACTACCAGAGTGAGTTAACAATGTATGAAAAATAGTTGAGTAATTTTTAAAGTAAAAAAAAACATTGTTTTTGATATGTTTTGGAGTGAGAATACGAAATTTTAATACCAGAGTGAGTTAACAATGTATGAAAAATAGTTGAGTAATTTTTAAAGTAAAAAAAAAACATTGTTTTTGATATGTTTTGAAGTGAGAAATTAAAATTTTAATACCAGAGTGAGTTAACAATGTATGAAAAATAGTTGAGTAATTTTTAAAGTAAAAAAAAACATTGTTTTTGATATGTTTTGAAGAGAGAAATTAAAATTTTAATACCAGAGTGAGTTAACAATGTATGAAAAATAGTTGAGTAATTTTTAAAGTAAAAAAAAACATTGTTTTTGATATGTTTTGAAGTGAGAAATTAAAATTTTACTACCAGAGTGAGTTAACAATGTATGAAAAATAGTTGAGTAATTTTTAAAGTAAAAAAAAACATTGTTTTTGATATGTTTTGAAGTGAGAAATTAAAATTTTAATACCAGAGTGAGTTAACAATGTATGAAAAATAGTTGAGTAATTTTTAAAGTAAAAAAAAACATTGTTTTTGATATGTTTTGAAGAGAGAAATTAAAATTTTAATACCAGAGTGAGTTAACAATGTATGAAAAATAGTTGAGTAATTTTTAAAGTAAAAAAAAACATTGTTTTTGATATGTTTTGAAGTGAGAAATTAAAATTTTAATACCAGAGTGAGTTAACAATGTATGAAAAATAGTTGAGTAATTTTTAAAGTAAAAAAAAACATTGTTTTTGATATGTTTTGGAGTGAGAATACGAAATTTTAATACCAGAGTGAGTTAACAATGTATGAAAAATAGTTGAGTAATTTTTAAAGTAAAAAAAAACATTGTTTTTGATATGTTTTGGAGTGAGAATACGAAATTTTAATACCAGAGTGAGTTAACAATGTATGAAAAATAGTTGAGTAATTTTTAAAGTAAAAAAAAACATTGTTTTTGATATGTTTTGAAGAGAGAAATTAAAATTTGAATACCAGAGTGAGTTAACAATGTATGAAAAATAGTTGAGTAATTTTTAAAGTAAAAAAAAAACATTGTTTTTGATATGTTTTGAAGTGAGAAATTAAAATTTTACTACCAGAGTGAGTTAACAATGTATGAAAAATAGTTGAGTAATTTTTAAAGTAAAAAAAAACATTGTTTTTGATATGTTTTGGAGTGAGAAATTAAAATTTTAATACCAGAGTGAGTTAACAATGTATGAAAAATAGTTGAGTAATTTTTAAAGTAAAAAAAAACATTGTTTTTGATATGTTTTGAAGTGAGAAATTAAAATTTTAATACCAGAGTGAGTTAACAATGTATGAAAAATAGTTGAGTAATTTTTAAAGTAAAAAAAAAACATTGTTTTTGATATGTTTTGAAGTGAGAAATTAAAATTTTACTACCAGAGTGAGTTAACAATGTATGAAAAATAGTTGAGTAATTTTTAAAGTAAAAAAAAACATTGTTTTTGATATGTTTTGAAGTGAGAAATTAAAATTTTAATACCAGAGTGAGTTAACAATGTATGAAAAATAGTTGAGTAATTTTTAAAGTAAAAAAAAACATTGTTTTTGATATGTTTTGGAGTGAGAAATTAAAATTTTAATACCAGAGTGAGTTAACAATGTATGAAAAATAGTTGAGTAATTTTTAAAGTAAAAAAAAAACATTGTTTTTGATATGTTTTGAAGTGAGAAATTAAAATTTTACTACCAGAGTGAGTTAACAATGTATGAAAAAATAGTTGAGTAATTTTTAAAGTAAAAAAAAACATTGTTTTTGATATGTTTTGAAGTGAGAAATTAAAATTTTAATACCAGAGTGAGTTAACAATGTATGAAAAATAGTTAAGTAATTTTTAAAGTAAAAAAAAACATTGTTTTTGATATGTTTTGGAGTGAGAATACGAAATTTTAATACCAGAGTGAGTTAACAATGTATGAAAAATAGTTGAGTAATTTTTAAAGTAAAAAAAAAACATTGTTTTTGATATGTTTTGAAGTGAGAAATTAAAATTTTAATACCAGAGTGAGTTAACAATGTATGAAAAATAGTTGAGTAATTTTTAAAGTAAAAAAAAACATTGTTTTTGATATGTTTTGAAGAGAGAAATTAAAATTTTAATACCAGAGTGAGTTAACAATGTATGAAAAATAGTTGAGTAATTTTTAAAGTAAAAAAAAACATTGTTTTTGATATGTTTTGAAGTGAGAAATTAAAATTTTACTACCAGAGTGAGTTAACAATGTATGAAAAATAGTTGAGTAATTTTTAAAGTAAAAAAAAACATTGTTTTTGATATGTTTTGAAGAGAGAAATTAAAATTTTAATACCAGAGTGAGTTAACAATGTATGAAAAATAGTTGAGTAATTTTTAAAGTAAAAAAAAACATTGTTTTTGATATGTTTTGAAGTGAGAAATTAAAATTTTACTACCAGAGTGAGTTAACAATGTATGAAAAATAGTTGAGTAATTTTTAAAGTAAAAAAAAACATTGTTTTTGATATGTTTTGGAGTGAGAAATTAAAATTTTAATACCAGAGTGAGTTAACAATGTATGAAAAATAGTTGAGTAATTTTTAAAGTAAAAAAAAACATTGTTTTTGATATGTTTTGAAGTGAGAAATTAAAATTTTAATACCAGAGTGAGTTAACAATGTATGAAAAATAGTTGAGTAATTTTTAAAGTAAAAAAAAACATTGTTTTTGATATGTTTTGAAGTGAGAAATTAAAATTTTACTACCAGAGTGAGTTAACAATGTATGAAAAATAGTTGAGTAATTTTTAAAGTAAAAAAAAACATTGTTTTTGATATGTTTTGAAGTGAGAAATTAAAATTTTAATACCAGAGTGAGTTAACAATGTATGAAAAATAGTTGAGTAATTTTTAAAGTAAAAAAAAACATTGTTTTTGATATGTTTTGAAGAGAGAAATTAAAATTTTAATACCAGAGTGAGTTAACAATGTATGAAAAATAGTTGAGTAATTTTTAAAGTAAAAAAAAACATTGTTTTTGATATGTTTTGAAGTGAGAAATTAAAATTTTACTACCAGAGTGAGTTAACAATGTATGAAAAATAGTTGAGTAATTTTTAAAGTAAAAAAAAACATTGTTTTTGATATGTTTTGAAGAGAGAAATTAAAATTTGAATACCAGAGTGAGTTAACAATGTATGAAAAATAGTTGAGTAATTTTTTAAAGTAAAAAAAAACATTGTTTTTGATATGTTTTGAAGTGAGAAATTAAAATTTTACTACCAGAGTGAGTTAACAATGTATGAAAAATAGTTGAGTAATTTTTAAAGTAAAAAAAAACATTGTTTTTTGATATGTTTTGGAGTGAGAATACGAAATTTTAATACCAGAGTGAGTTAACAATGTATGAAAAATAGTTGAGTAATTTTTAAAGTAAAAAAAAACATTGTTTTTGATATGTTTTGAAGTGAGAAATTAAAATTTTAATACCAGAGTGAGTTAACAATGTATGAAAAATAGTTGAGTAATTTTTAAAGTAAAAAAAAACATTGTTTTTGATATGTTTTGAAGTGAGAAATTAAAATTTTAATACCAGAGTGAGTTAACAATGTATGAAAAATAGTTGAGTAATTTTTAAAGTAAAAAAAAACATTGTTTTTGATATGTTTTGAAGTGAGAAATTAAAATTTTACTACCAGAGTGAGTTAACAATGTATGAAAAATAGTTGAGTAATTTTTAAAGTAAAAAAAAACATTGTTTTTGATATGTTTTGAAGTGAGAAATTAAAATTTTAATACCAGAGTGAGTTAATAATGTATGAAAAATAGTTGAGTAATTTTTAAAGTAAAAAAAAACATTGTTTTTGATATGTTTTGAAGTGAGAAATTAAAATTTTACTACCAGAGTGAGTTAACAATGTATGAAAAATAGTTGAGTAATTTTTAAAGTAAAAAAAAAACATTGTTTTTGATATGTTTTGAAGTGAGAAATTAAAATTTTAATACCAGAGTGAGTTAATAATGTATGAAAAATAGTTGAGTAATTTTTAAAGTAAAAAAAAACATTGTTTTTGATATGTTTTGGAGTGAGAATACGAAATTTTAATACCAGAGTGAGTTAACAATGTATGAAAAATAGTTGAGTAATTTTTAAAGTAAAAAAAAACATTGTTTTTGATATGTTTTGAAGTGAGAAATTAAAATTTTACTACCAGAGTGAGTTAACAATGTATGAAAAATAGTTGAGTAATTTTTAAAGTAAAAAAAAACATTGTTTTTGATATGTTTTGAAGTGAGAAATTAAAATTTTACTACCAGAGTGAGTTAACAATGTATGAAAAATAGTTGAGTAATTTTTAAAGTAAAAAAAAACATTGTTTTTGATATGTTTTGAAGTGAGAAATTAAAATTTTAATACCAGAGTGAGTTAACAATGTATGAAAAATAGTTGAGTAATTTTTAAAGTAAAAAAAAAACATTGTTTTTGATATGTTTTGGAGTGAGAAATTAAAATTTTAATACCAGAGTGAGTTAACAATGTATGAAAAATAGTTGAGTAATTTTTAAAGTAAAAAAAAACATTGTTTTTGATATGTTTTGAAGTGAGAAATTAAAATTTTAATACCAGAGTGAGTTAACAATGTATGAAAAATAGTTGAGTAATTTTTAAAGTAAAAAAAAACATTGTTTTTGATATGTTTTGAAGTGAGAAATTAAAATTTTACTACCAGAGTGAGTTAACAATGTATGAAAAATAGTTGAGTAATTTTTAAAGTAAAAAAAAACATTGTTTTTGATATGTTTTGAAGTGAGAAATTAAAATTTTAATACCAGAGTGAGTTAACAATGTATGAAAAATAGTTGAGTAATTTTTAAAGTAAAAAAAAACATTGTTTTTGATATGTTTTGAAGTGAGAAATTAAAATTTTACTACCAGAGTGAGTTAACAATGTATGAAAATAGTTGAGTAATTTTTAAAGTAAAAAAAAACATTGTTTTTGATATGTTTTGAAGAGAGAAATTAAAATTTTAATACCAGAGTGAGTTAACAATGTATGAAAAATAGTTGAGTAATTTTTAAAGTAAAAAAAAAACATTGTTTTTGATATGTTTTGAAGTGAGAAATTAAAATTTTAATACCAGAGTGAGTTAACAATGTATGAAAAATAGTTGAGTAATTTTTAAAGTAAAAAAAAAACATTGTTTTTGATATGTTTTGGAGTGAGAATACGAAATTTTAATACCAGAGTGAGTTAACAATGTATGAAAAATAGTTGAGTAATTTTTAAAGTAAAAAAAAACATTGTTTTTGATATGTTTTGGAGTGAGAATACGAAATTTTAATACCAGAGTGAGTTAACAATGTATGAAAAATAGTTGAGTAATTTTTAAAGTAAAAAAAAAACATTGTTTTTGATATGTTTTGAAGTGAGAAATTAAAATTTTAATACCAGAGTGAGTTAATAATGTATGAAAAATAGTTGAGTAATTTTTAAAGTAAAAAAAAACATTGTTTTTGATATGTTTTGGAGTGAGAATACGAAATTTTAATACCAGAGTGAGTTAACAATGTATGAAAAATAGTTGAGTAATTTTTAAAGTAAAAAAAAACATTGTTTTTGATATGTTTTGAAGTGAGAATACGAAATTTTAATACCAGAGTGAGTTAACAATGTATGAAAAATAGTTGAGTAATTTTTAAAGTAAAAAAAAACATTGTTTTTGATATGTTTTGGAGTGAGAATACGAAATTTTAATACCAGAGTGAGTTAACAATGTATGAAAAATAGTTGAGTAATTTTTAAAGTAAAAAAAAGCATTGTTTTTGATATGTTTTGAAGTGAGAAAAAGTAATTTTAATACCAGAGTGAGTTAACAATGTATGAAAAATAGTTGAGTAATTTTTAAAGTAAAAAAAAAACATTGTTTTTGATATGTTTTGAAGTGAGAAATTAAAATTTTAATACCAGAGTGAGTTAACAATGTATGAAAAATAGTTGAGTAATTTTTAAAGTAAAAAAAAACATTGTTTTTGATATGTTTTGGAGTGAGAATACGAAATTTTAATACCAGAGTGAGTTAACAATGTATGAAAAATAGTTGAGTAATTTTTAAAGTAAAAAAAAACATTGTTTTTGATATGTTTTGAAGTGAGAAATTAAAATTTTAATACCAGAGTGAGTTAACAATGTATGAAAAATAGTTGAGTAATTTTTAAAGTAAAAAAAAACATTGTTTTTGATATGTTTTGGAGTGAGAATACGAAATTTTAATACCAGAGTGAGTTAACAATGTATGAAAAATAGTTGAGTAATTTTTAAAGTAAAAAAAAAACATTGTTTTTGATATGTTTTGAAGTGAGAAATTAAAATTTTACTACCAGAGTGAGTTAACAATGTATGAAAAATAGTTGAGTAATTTTTAAAGTAAAAAAAAACATTGTTTTTGATATGTTTTGAAGTGAGAAATTAAAATTTTAATACCAGAGTGAGTTAACAATGTATGAAAAATAGTTGAGTAATTTTTAAAGTAAAAAAAAACATTGTTTTTGATATGTTTTGGAGTGAGAATACGAAATTTTAATACCAGAGTGAGTTAACAATGTATGAAAAATAGTTGAGTAATTTTTAAAGTAAAAAAAAACATTGTTTTTGATATGTTTTGAAGTGAGAAAAAGTAATTTTAATACCAGAGTGAGTTAACAATGTATGAAAAATAGTTGAGTAATTTTTAAAGTAAAAAAAAAACATTGTTTTTGATATGTTTTGGAGTGAGAATACGAAATTTTAATACCAGAGTGAGTTAACAATGTATGAAAAATAGTTGAGTAATTTTAAAGTAAAAAAAAACATTGTTTTTGATATGTTTTGGAGTGAGAATACGAAATTTTAATACCAGAGTGAGTTAACAATGTATGAAAAATAGTTGAGTAATTTTTAAAGTAAAAAAAAAACATTGTTTTTGATATGTTTTGAAGTGAGAAATTAAAATTTTAATACCAGAGTGAGTTAATAATGTATGAAAAATAGTTGAGTAATTTTTAAAGTAAAAAAAAAACATTGTTTTTGATATGTTTTGGAGTGAGAATACGAAATTTTAATACCAGAGTGAGTTAACAATGTATGAAAAATAGTTGAGTAATTTTTAAAGTAAAAAAAAAACATTGTTTTTGATATGTTTTGAAGTGAGAAATTAAAATTTTACTACCAGAGTGAGTTAACAATGTATGAAAAATAGTTGAGTAATTTTTAAAGTAAAAAAAAACATTGTTTTTGATATGTTTTGGAGTGAGAATACGAAATTTTAATACCAGAGTGAGTTAACAATGTATGAAAAATAGTTGAGTAATTTTTAAAGTAAAAAAAAGCATTGTTTTTGATATGTTTTGAAGTGAGAAATTAAAATTTTACTACCAGGAGTGAGTTAACAATGTATGAAAAATAGTTGAGTAATTTTTAAAGTAAAAAAAAACATTGTTTTGATATGTTTTGGAGTGAGAATACGAAATTTTAATACCAGAGTGAGTTAACAATGTATGAAAAATAGTTGAGTAATTTTTAAAGTAAAAAAAAACATTGTTTTTGATATGTTTTGAAGTGAGAAATTAAAATTTTAATACCAGAGTGAGTTAACAATGTATGAAAAATAGTTGAGTAATTTTTAAAGTAAAAAAAAAACATTGTTTTTGATATGTTTTGGAGTGAGAATACGAACTTTTAATACCAGAGTGAGTTAACAATGTATGAAAAATAGTTGAGTAATTTTTAAAGTAAAAAAAAACATTGTTTTTGATATGTTTTGAAGTGAGAAATTAAAATTTTAATACCAGAGTGAGTTAATAATGTATGAAAAATAGTTGAGTAATTTTTAAAGTAAAAAAAAACATTGTTTTTGATATGTTTTGGAGTGAGAATACGAAATTTTAATACCAGAGTGAGTTAACAATGTATGAAAAATAGTTGAGTAATTTTTAAAGTAAAAAAAAACATTGTTTTTGATATGTTTTGAAGTGAGAAATTAAAATTTTACTACCAGAGTGAGTTAACAATGTATGAAAAATAGTTGAGTAATTTTTAAAGTAAAAAAAAACATTGTTTTTGATATGTTTTGGAGTGAGAATACGAAATTTTAATACCAGAGTGAGTTAACAATGTATGAAAAATAGTTGAGTAATTTTTAAAGTAAAAAAAAGCATTGTTTTTGATATGTTTTGAAGTGAGAAATTAAAATTTTACTACCAGAGTGAGTTAACAATGTATGAAAAATAGTTGAGTAATTTTTAAAGTAAAAAAAAACATTGTTTTGATATGTTTTGGAGTGAGAATACGAAATTTTAATACCAGAGTGAGTTAACAATGTATGAAAAATAGTTGAGTAATTTTTAAAGTAAAAAAAAACATTGTTTTTGATATGTTTTGAAGTGAGAAATTAAAATTTTAATACCAGAGTGAGTTAACAATGTATGAAAAATAGTTGAGTAATTTTTAAAGTAAAAAAAAACATTGTTTTTGATATGTTTTGGAGTGAGAATACGAAATTTTAATACCAGAGTGAGTTAACAATGTATGAAAAATAGTTGAGTAATTTTTAAAGTAAAAAAAAACATTGTTTTTGATATGTTTTGAAGTGAGAAATTAAAATTTTAATACCAGAGTGAGTTAACAATGTATGAAAAATAGTTGAGTAATTTTTAAAGTAAAAAAAAACATTGTTTTTGATATGTTTTGAAGTGAGAAATTAAAATTTTACTACCAGAGTGAGTTAACAATGTATGAAAAATAGTTGAGTAATTTTTAAAGTAAAAAAAAACATTGTTTTTGATATGTTTTGAAGAGAGAAATTAAAATTTTAATACCAGAGTGAGTTAACAATGTATGAAAAATAGTTGAGTAATTTTTAAAGTAAAAAAAAACATTGTTTTTGATATGTTTTGAAGTGAGAAATTAAAATTTTAATACCAGAGTGAGTTAACAATGTATGAAAAATAGTTGAGTAATTTTTAAAGTAAAAAAAAACATTGTTTTTGATATGTTTTGAAGTGAGAAAAAGTAATTTTAATACCAGAGTGAGTTAACAATGTATGAAAAATAGTTGAGTAATTTTTAAAGTAAAAAAAAACATTGTTTTTGATATGTTTTGGAGTGAGAATACGAAATTTTAATACCAGAGTGAGTTAACAATGTATGAAAAATAGTTGAGTAATTTTTAAAGTAAAAAAAAACATTGTTTTTGATATGTTTTGAAGTGAGAAATTAAAATTTTACTACCAGAGTGAGTTAACAATGTATGAAAAATAGTTGAGTAATTTTTAAAGTAAAAAAAAACATTGTTTTTGATATGTTTTGAAGTGAGAAATTAAAATTTTAATACCAGAGTGAGTTAACAATGTATGAAAA